>MQRK01247480.1:9158-19769 GCA_001938485.1 Girardia tigrina
TTTTTATTTAACCATTTTAATTACTTTGTTTTAATTTAATTATTTTAATTATATATTTTATTTATATATTGAAACTGGCAAAATAAATGTTCGGTCAAAATTGGCAATTCTCCGCTCCATCATATATACTTTTAATATTACAATCATACATGATACTTATACGTACATGTATAAGATTCACAAAACTTACTCCCTCGCTAAAATTGGTTCTTCATCGAATTGGCTCTTAAATTATTTACATTTTAAATTATTTAATCGTTTCGTTTAATTTTATTAATTTTAAAAATCGTAGTATGATAGTATTTTTCGTATATATATGAAACCCATGTGTTATATGTATATTGTTTACCATCAAACAATACCTCATGAATCTCATAATGTACATAAGTATAATCACAAGTACCATTGTTACCGTAACCAAGATACATAACTTTTTATTTTACATGTTAATACGACTTGTAAAAACTCCTGTTGTACTTCAAACATGCATTAATATAATACATAACATCTTCATAATGATCTAATGCACCTGAGCCTAAGCATCATCTATCAAAGTATCATGGTTACCGTAACCATGATACATAACATTTTAATATTATATATATATATATATATAAACAGTCGAAAACACCTTAGAAACCATCACTGTTATCTTAAAAACCATGAAAAACACCTCAAAAATCATGGAAAATATGTAAAATCCGTCAAAATTACACAAATAAGTGCAAAAATCAATACTACACATGTGCTGCTTAGGCTGCACGTGTTAATCAATACTGCATATGTGCTAATTAATAATACACTTGGGCTAATCAATATTGCACTAAGACTAGGCAGGCTGCCTAGGCTGAACATGTGCAGCCTGATTAAGCTTAGTACAAGTGTACAAAATCAATAAATTCACAATTGTACAAAGTGCAATATATTCATGTTTTAAATAATATAGTTTAAAGTGGGGTCGAATTCTCATAGGGTATATAAGGTGAAGAAAGCAAAATATCGAAAATCTGTCTGAACACATATAACCCTAGGCAGAAACCCATAGGTAAATAGGCGGAATATGATCTTAGATTCTCGAAAAAAGGCACACATATCGATGCCTAGTGCTTTATTGAGATGTTGTGTTATATAGTTTGAAGTGGTACAGAATGCCCATAGGGTGTACGGGTCCAAGGAAGCAAAATATCAAAAATCTCTCTGAACACATCTATAGAAACCCATAGATAAATAGACGGAATATGATCTTAGATTCTCGAAAATAATCAATACATAGTGCTTTATTGAGATGTTGTGTTTTATAGTGTAAAGTGCGAGAGAACCTTCATAGGGTATATAAGGTGAAGAAAGCAAAATATGAAAAATCTGTTTAAACACATGGATAGTAACCCATATATGAATAGTCAGAATATGATCTTAGATTTTTGAAAAAATCAATACGTAGAGCTTTTTCGAATATATGCACATTATGTGTGCAAATATTATATTATAGGTATGTATTATATTATGATATTATACCATGTTATCAACCAATATCGTTTCAACCATTTAAAACGTGATCGTATCCAAGGTGATATCGTCTTGCATCCATCATGTCAACGTATTGCATCCATAATGTCGACGTATTGCATTCATTATCTCAATACATAGTTGAACATGTAAAAAATACAGAAAATGCTAAATAATATATAAAATACTATAAGAACTACCGTATCAACCATTACAATCATACTATCAACCATCAAATATATCTTATCAACTATATCATCGACTATCAAATGTACCTCAACAACCATCAAAATTTACAATCAACCATCAAAATACCTTACCAATCATACACCAATCATACCATCCCATTTACCATATGAAACATCAAATATAACTTGTCAACCATACTATCAACCATCAGATTTACCTCAACAACCATCAAAATTGACATATCAACTATCAAATATACCTCATCAACCATACCATCGACCATCAAATTTACCATATACCTTAACAACCATATCATCAACCATCAAAATCACCTAATGATCATCCATTTGTATATAAAAACCTTCAATTCTACCTTAACAGCAATAACAAGTGACCCTAATTGTATCAACCATTACCTTATCAACCTTTCAAAAAGTGAACATTTTAATATACATATGTTACATATATATATTATTGTTACATGCTATATGAACACAACTTTTGATCATATAGTGATTCACAACACAGTTCAAATGTTTTTATGGTGTTTTACATGTTATATATTATATTATTATCTATAATATAAAGTAAACGCAATCTATGTGTTATATGTAGCACTACACCTAGGCAGGCTGCACTAATCCTAGGTAGGCTATAATCTATATGTAACGTATAAACTATTTATAGGTTTTGTAAGAATGTATGTATAAAAATTTACATAAATTACTGAAAAACATAGACAAATACATGATTTTCATGTAAAATCATATAATATATGCATTTTTTCAATGATAAAGGCATATGTAATACATGTCTTATAGTATAATTACCTCTAGTCATATATTGATATACATAACATAAAGCATCACAGTCAACGAAAAGGTTGAATAATTGAGCAATTATACACCTTTCTATTGCGTAACAGACTATATATTGCTCATATTCAAATATATCCATAGTATTAATATGTTGGCCATAATCATTTATGACTTCAATAGATTGTATACTAATATTGGTGATATTGTAGGTAAACTGGATTGATCATGGGCTAACCTAGGCACCTTACAGCACATTATTCAACATTTTCCATGGAGAAAGAATACAGTGGAGTACTCTAGCCTGTCCTATGATAGCTAGGAAAGTGTAAAACATATTGACATGATTTTATACTGAAAATTGACTATATTTAGAGAAATAGCAATTCAAAGTCCCGCCCTGTTCTTTATTTGAAGAATCTACAATTCAAAATATAAACTCTCGCCTTGTGTTTATTTACTACAAGTGTATCCGCGACCGTTGCCGTGGTAACCATTGCCATGGCAACGATTTTCACCATCACCCCCCCCCCGGGGTGTCAATTATTGATTGAGGGAGAAGCCCCATTTCCCCCTACTCTTAATATCAAAATCACAAACAAAAAGAGAGGATTTGCGTCATGGTATTCAAGTCTACACTTTGTAAATAAATCGTAATGAATAAAATCATGGGAGACGGATTGTTGACCTAATCCTTATCTGGTCTTAAACCTGTATAGGTCTGGAACCTGGAAGGTCCTCATCACCTATCACTGCTTGCAGATGACATGGGGGTTGAGAGGCAAGTTAAGGTCTTAAGTATAGGGGTTAAGAGCTAAAATACACACGCAGAGATTACATTAATATAACAGTGTCTTATTGTTAGTTACCGATAACCTGGGGGCTCAAAGCCAAATAACTCAGTTCCCAAAATATGTTCACATGTTTCTGAAACGCAATAGAACCATAATATATTTTTTGTTGTATAATAATGTTTGGATATCTGAAATAACTCTTAATAATAATTCTGAGTGTGGGATAAATAAAAAGTCATTTGTTTAAATTATCAGACAGCTGGTAGGCCATTTTCCAGTGGGCGACTGGTTGAGGACAGCGTGCAGCTTCCTTAAGAAGATAACCACTGGCGGCGGATAGGATGTCGAGGAGGGACCGCGCGCAGCGAACATCGCAAAAAAGTTTGAAAAACGTCTGCAGAGCGAAGGCCTAGTTACCGGCAGATGTGAGGTTCCCGACTGCAAACAAGGAAGAGTGTGGTACGACGCGAGCTCTTTTGCAACCGGATTCTCTGTAGAGATAGGGGGAGCAGTGGTCGAAGATTCATCATTGTTGCGAAAGGAGGGCGATTGTGCATCTCTTCAATAAAATCTGTTCGTTTTTCTTTTGGGATCCAGTATTTATTGTCCTGAGTTGCCACGATGTCATTTTTTAGTGTCCATTTCCTCGTTTTCCCTTTTCTGATATCTTCAACAATTTGTTTTATTTCTTCATTATTCTTTTGCCATTTGAAACCTTCTGACTCTTTGTTCAATGCAAGAATTCTCGTCTTGATCTTTCCTTTCTTGGCTTCTTCATGCATCGTCTGACATTAGCTACACAATTCGCAAGAATTTCTAGACATTGCATCAGCATTTGAATGTTTTTCATCTTTGAAATATTCTATTTTCATGTCACGAACACTAAGAAAATTTATCCATGTTTGAAACTGTGGTGTAATAGCCCTTTTCGTAGCCATCATAAAAGTGATAGCTTTATGATCCGTTCGTAACAAAAATCTTTTCCCATACAAAAAATGTTTAAAATGTTGAGTGAAATAATAAATTGCAAGCAGTTGTTTAATAATAATAATCCTTGTAATACAATAACAAAGTTCATGTTTATTCATTTTATGGGAACCATATGCAATTACTCTTTCTCTTCCACATATGTCTTTCTGTGATAGCACCCTCCTATTCTATCAAAACTTGCATCTGTATCGAGTATACAGTCTTTTGAAAAATCAGGGTATGCCAAAATTGGTGTCTTAATTATTCTTTCATTTAATTTTTGAAAAGCGTCATCACATTCTTCAGTCCAAATCAGTTTTTTATCCTTGCCCTTACCACACAAGTCTTCTAAAACCTTTGCATATTTAGCGTAATCCTTTATGAATTTCCTGTAGTAATTCGTCAAACCCAAAAAGCTTCTTAAATGTTTGATACATGATGGGTTTTGAAATTTTCTAATTGCATCAATCTTTGTTTTATCTGTCTCAATACCTTCTTTACTTATGACATATCCTAAAAATTTCGTTTTTTCTACTAGGAATTGTTATTTCTCTGGATTTATTCTCAAGCTGGATTCTTTAATTTTCTCAAATACGCTATGTATGCTTTGAAGATGTTCTTCTCTATCTTTTGCAAAAATCAAATTATCATCCAAATATACGACTGCTTCTTTCCAATTCAAATCTCCTATAACTTTCACCATTATTTCTTGAAAGGTAGCTAGAGCCGCTGCAATTCCAAAAGGCATTCTTTTAAAACAATATTGACCATTCTTTGTTAAAAACGCAGTTTTAATCTTTGAATCTTCTTCCAATTCAACCTGATAATATGCATTTGCCAGATCGATTGTACTAAAATATTTTGCTCCATTCAACGTGTTTAACATGTCATCCACATTTGGCATGGGAAATGCCGGTCTGACCATAATTTTATTCAACTGTCGAAAATTGACACATACTCGGATGTCTTGTTTCTCTTTTTTCCATACACACACCAGAGGGAAGTTCCATGGAGAACTACACTTTTCAATTATACCGTTTTCTTTAAAATTTCTAATGACATCATCTAGTTTCTCTTCAAAATGTTGTGGTAGTCGATAAGGCTTCACTAAGACTGCTTCTGCACGAGTTTCTATTTTGTGTTTCGTTAAAGAAGTTTTCCCAACATCCCACTTGTCAGCCACGAATATTTATATTCTGTTAATAGTTTCATTAGTTCGTTGTCAACTTTGGTATTAAATATTTCTTTAATTCTCTTTAATTTGTCATCATCTGTTGGACTATCTCTAATCATCCATATGTCACTTGAATCTATAGTTTCCTTCTTTACTTTTATTCCAAATTAGTCCAAAAGGTCAACTCCTGCTATAATTTCTGGGTTGAGTTCTTTGACTACATAAAACTCTATAATTTTTTTACTCCTTCAATTATTACTTTTAATTTAACAATTCCATAATTTATAAGTTCTGAATCATTTGCACAATGAATGCGTTTACTCGTTTTCTCTATCTGAACATCTTTCATACTTTTAAATATATCTGTTTTAACAACATTTACTTTGGCACCGGTATCCAAACGACATTCAACATTCATATTCTTTGTATTAAATTCAATGCTTAGTCTTCCATTCAATTTGTCATATCTAATATTGAGCTTTAATATTTTCAAAATTTTTTCCTGTTTCAACTTTTGTGATTTTGTCTTTATCTCCTTATCAAAACAAATGTATGTTTCAAATTCTTCTTTCCAACATTCTAATTCACAAACTTCGAGAGGGGTATCTTCCAACACACAATCACACATACAGTCATACATACCATTACATACACAATCACTTACACACACATTTTTACTTTATAGTGAAGCACACTGATCCCCTCTCCTTGTGATCGTGCATCCTCGTTTCCCTGGTCATTCTCGTATACTTGTAAATTATCAGTAAGCATTCTTTTCCACGAGTTTCCTTCATTTGATCGTGTTTCTTCATATTTGTTGTAATCGTTTTCATCGTACATTTCTGTAATATCATATCTTCGATTTTGATGCCTCAGATGATTTCATGGGTTAGTTGTTCTTTGCCATTCATTTTTCCTGGCATATTGGTCTCTTTCTTTAAATCTATTCTTGTTCATGTAGCATTGCGTCCTGATATGGCCACTTTTATTACAATATGAACACTTTATATTTGGACAGTGTTTTCTGATGTGTCCTTCTTCGTGGCATGCCCAGCATTTTACAATTTTTGAATAGTTATTTCTCAGTTTGTATTCATTATTTCTTTGATTAGTACCTATTTTCGATATTTCTTTGTTGGTTGCGTTCTTTATAGTGTGGTTTACGTTTGCCTATCGTTTTTCATTCATCATATTTACCTACTGTATTGTATGCCGTAACTGTTTCTTCTTTTTCTATTTTGTGTAGTTCATACATATTTGAAACTACATCTTTTATGTTTTTTGTTTCGGTAGCTCCTCTCAATTTCAGTTCTCTTTCACCTCATAATCGTCAACCATATTCATGCAAACAAGGTTGAGAAGCTTTTTCTTAGAAAGTTTACTTTCAGTTAATGCCGTTACTAATTCTTCGGCTTTTTTGAACGTTTCTTCTGGATCTGAAGATCCCCACCGGAGATTTAAAATATCCTTCATTGTGTCGAGCAAAGATTTTTTTTTCACAAATGCCGTTTTTAGCTTTTCTTTATACGTATTTCCATCTGCTTCTGAAAATTTTGTGATTGCTGATGGAGTCATGAAGATCGTCACCATCACTAATCTTCTATCTTCTGTTATACCCATAATATCCGCATAACGTTCAAATTTTTTTATGAAGTCATCTAATTTCGACTCGGATTTATTAATATCACAAGCGCATTCACTATTTGACATCTCTCTTGATCGATATATTTCTGAGTTCAAACTAATTATTTTCAATAAATGAAAATCTGTTAATAAAAATTATTAATTATAAAGAATCTAATTGGTTGAAATTAAATCTAAACATTTTTTTTAAAAAAAAGAACATATTAAATTAATATATTAAAATTTTAAATTACATTAAAAAGTAAATAATACATTCAATAATTATTTAAAAATCTTTTTACTTTGAAATTAAATTAAATTATTTTTAATTAGTATGAATCAAAGAAAATATCAATCATCCACCTGTGTAGGAGAGGCACAATCAGCATCAACTTACAACATGCACAATATCAACACACAATTCAAAACATTCCTCACAAACCCTTCTATGGGTAAGTTGTGCAATCCCGCTGCAGTACCAATCCTTGTTCTTAGAAGTGACGAACTGGTGACACCCGTTTTCGACCTCGGCCAGATTATTGAAGCTGCGACTACGAAGAAAGTGTGCCATAGAGCGGAAAAGGTGATAGTCGGATGGCGCAAGATACGGACTATACGCTGGGTGTGGAAGAAGTTCAAAAGCGTCGAGATTTTTGATTTTTTTCCTTTGTTTGTTTGACGGTGTGCGGTTTTGTATTGTCCTGTTGTAGAAGAACTCGCTTTCGATTGATCAAACAGGGTATTTCTCGCCAAGTGCCGCATACATTCGATCAAGTTTGGCGCAGTAAAGGTCAGCGTCGATGGTACGACCATTTAGGAACCATCTCGAAGTGAATCACACCTTCGAAATTCCACCAAACACACAAAAGTGCCTTACTTGAGAAACGATCTCGTTTCGCTACTGGTTTCGCCATTTGTCCGGGGTCCAACCATTGATTTTGTTGGTCTGGATTACTGAAGTAAACCAACTTTTCAACGCCAGTCAAAATTCAACGGATGAAACGGTCATCACGCGGATTTTCAAGAAAATTTTTGACAAATTTCGAAACACTTTTCGGATTGAATTTGTATCAATTCATGAGGCACTTCTCGACATCGTCTATTGACCTTGCCAAGAGCGTGAAGGTGTCGTACAATGGATGTTTGAGGAATATCGAGTTCGGCCGACAATCTGTGAATACTAATTGACGGATTTGTCTCGACGTCTTCACGTATTGCTTGGAATCTACAGTCATAGGTCGGCCTGACCGCCTTCGTTGAACCTTTTGAACCAATTTTGTGCAGTAGGATTTGAGACCACATTATCGTCTTCAACTTCACATATCTTCTTTGTTGCGGCAGCTGCGTTTAAGCCCTGTTTCTAGTAATGGCGTAAAAGAACACGAATTTCAAAATTTTCCATGATTTTTCTAAAAGACCATAAAAATTATATTAATGACTAATTAGAAGTTTTAATATATATTGTGATAGAGCAGTTCAAGAGCTTTAAAATATATAACACATGTATATAAAATGTCTTTATTTGGTAATAAGAAACAACTGAACAAAAAGACGTAGAAAATACGAAAAGACCTTTGGTTCACACTAATAGTTACAAATCGAATTGATACAATGGAGAAAGCCAAAAGACTTCTTGAATTTATTACTTTCAATGTAATTAAAAAAATATTTTTTCTTTATTTATTTCCCGATAATTTGTTGAAACAATTCTTTGGAACTTCGGATGTCAACCTTCTACATTGTTATTAGTTCTTTTTTCCTTGTTTATCACAGAAAAGTAGTAATTCCAAGTTTTAATGGTAAATCTCGTGTTTGCAAAATTCAGACAATCTGTGCGACCAATGTAATTTATAGGAATATAATCAGCAAACTCCTTTAGAGTGGTTGGGTAATTCGAGTAAAGATATTAAAAAATTATTAGAACATCAGACTCTGGAATAAAGGGAAGAGCCATAAACTTTAAAATCCATTCCTTGATTATATTGTTCTCAGAAGACCTGCTCAGAGATACAATTTTAAGTTCCTGAACTTTTCTCCACAAAGACAGATTGAAGAGGAAAAGAGAACCTTTTATTTTTGTATTAATGAACTTTTTTTAACAGCATTCATAGCTGCCTTTTCAATATCCATCATTGTCATGTCTGGATCAAATAATAAACCGAAATTTGATGAAGCTTCAATTAGATGGGAAAATATTTTTCAATATGTAGCTTCTGTTTTTTGCTTGCAGAGCACATACACACAAGCAAAAACATGCTCATATATTCTTGCATGAATGGTATACAATTGATAAAAATTAAAGGTACAGTATCGAAAGTATCATCCATGTAAATATCTGGGCTACTGACGAGATGCCTTAATTTAGCTTCTGTATAAAAAATAATAACCCTTTCGAGATTATATTTTAGAAACCTTTGCCCAGAGATGCTTGTATCATATGGAGCCAAAATAACACAGCTTTCAGAATCATTTAGTAAAGCAGGGCGGTGCAAATTCTGAATCCTGTTCACAAATTTTTTGATTGACGTTCTTTCTGTAATTCCGTTTATTATTTCGAAATCAGACATCCTTCCAAACTCATTTTGAATGTTGCTATTCGGTTGGCTATTTGGGTGCTTTATTGCATTACTCTTAATGCATTTCTTTTCACATTCCTTATCCCAAACATTTCTGGGAAAACCTTATGATTATGCGAAGATTGCTTATAGATTATTAATTCAGATTTTTTTTGCAAGATCTTTATAATAACATTGCCAATTAATTTTATTACCATTATAAGACTTCTTGTTCATGTAAAATTGATTTGCCCCATCATGAATTATTGGCTTGCCTTTCTGAGAATAAGATACCATCATCCTACTAATTTGGTTATTATCTTCCATATAGGTACTATTAAAAATTTTAATTATATTCGGTAAAAAAATTATGAGTATAGTAATGGATACCGCGAGGTGTGTTTAGTTTGAAACAACTGGAGATTAGGTTGTGTCGAGGGATTTTGTCGAAGGCATTTTGTTTAGTCGACAGGAGTGTTTTCCGCAATACTATAAGAATAAAAGATGTGGAATAAATACTTGTTTGTAAGTTAGAAAGAGAATATTGAAATTACGTCTTTTGGCTGTCCATGACAAACATTATAGTGTCCATAACGTCTTAGACTTTTTGTCATCAGAGATAGGCATCATTGTGAAAATAAGAACTTTTAAAATTGATTTAAAACTAATTTGAGTCAATAAATATAATTGGGTCTAATAGTTATATTGGGTCCACAATCGCAAACCAAAAAGATGTTCTTTACAAATACATCATCAACGAGTCATCTATAAAGATTTTCTTTCTCCACCAACGTTTTGAAGTTTGTTTCAATTGACTCACCTCGGCTCTTCTGGTATTAAATATTGAGAATTATAATACCTTATAGATCATACATTTCTTACAAACATATTTAATATCTACCAGTTTCCTTGCAGTTAGTCCTCTTAAATTTATCATAAAAATTTATAAATATTTGTTATACAATTTATAACATTTACTCACATGA
>MQRK01247481.1:0-21519 GCA_001938485.1 Girardia tigrina
TCAAAAATTATTTTAAATCTTTTTACTTTAAAATTAAATTAAATTATTTTTAATTAGTAAGAATCAAAGAAAATATCAATCATCCATCTGTGTAGGAGAGGCACATTCCGAATCAACATTCTACATGCACAAATATCAATACACAATTCAAAACATTCCTCACAAAAATTAAGTTTAATATTTTTTTAGTAAAATTTAAATTAAATGCACTTTTAATAATTTGATGACATTTTTATTATTTTAGGATTTATTGAAAAATGGTAAAAATTATTATTATTTAATTAATATTTTTTACAAGTTAAATATTTAAAAAAATAACTTAGAAAAATTGTTCGAATAATCATGATTAAAAACAGAAATAAGAAAACCAATTAGAACGATAGCAAACGATGAAAGATCTTCTGAGAGTTGTAATGA
This sequence comes from Girardia tigrina, assembly GCA_001938485.1. Lineage (NCBI taxonomy): Eukaryota > Metazoa > Platyhelminthes > Tricladida > Dugesiidae > Girardia > Girardia tigrina. The sequence continues at coordinate 418 of MQRK01247481.1, forward strand.
CTCTAAATGTGATTGTAATAAAAGTTCAAACGAGACTTGTTTAAATGTTCTTAATAATACATATGACATTATAAGTTACTAATATTTTATTTATTTTCACTCAGAACTCATCATTAATTTTTCATGTGATTACTTCAACATCTTTCTGTTAAATTGTTATTGTTTAATACAATTTTATTACATAATTTCATATTACCTTTTACTTATACAAGTATACTAAAAGTGAATTTAGGGCATAAATTATTTGCTAATAAGTTTTCTTTTACTATAATATAGAAAGTGAATAATAAAGTGCATCGAGGATGAGTTAAAATTGTCTTTTAATTGTTGTTACATCAAATGAAATTTATTATTTTTTGATTGATGAAACTTCGTTTTAATAAAAAAATATTTGAGTTACCAAAATCTTTCTTAATATAATATTCTCAACTCCAACTGAATATATAAATACCAACCAATATATAAATATATAATTTTAATAAAGAATTAGTTCTTATTTTGTTAATAATTGTTTAAAAATAGCGAAAGAATACCCAGCCAATTTTTATTTTATATTTCTCTCGTCAGGGTCGATGTACGACAGTATCGGAATGCTTCGAGAATGGTGGACAAAACAAAGTCGGGCAGAATACATGAATAAGACAAAATGTATAGTAAACCAATATGGCCAATATTCGATTTATAATGAATCTGTGAGAAACATTATTTTTATTTTTTTTGTTTTAATCCTTTGCAAAATAATATTACGAGAATATTTCATGTTTATTAATAAAATAAAATTTTATATTTGGGTTCTGTTAATATTTTTCTAAAAGATTTTTCTTTTCCCTTATATACTTCCATAAATGATTTTACAAAATTAAAATAAATTTTTTGAAATGAGATTACAACTTCTTTTATTTGGTATCTCTAAAATAGACAAACTTGATTTTAATGTTTGATAAATATAATGCAACCATTTAAAGGATGTAAAAAACTCGCATCTCCAATTTATCGATTTCTATCTTGTATTATGTTTTGTTTCTACTAAGAAGAAATATGCAAAATATAAAATCTATAAACAAATCTGTAAAACTCAGTCTATGCTCGCTAACAGATGAAGAACAAAGGGGGAGTTTTAATAGATAAATTTTTTTATGTAGGGACACAAAATAAAATTGTAAGTGTATGAACGTACTAAACTGATCTAACCAGAGCGCGGTTAAGTAAGTTTAGTAACTTGATAAACAAAAGTAATGATAAAACAACTTTGCAAATAAAACAAACTGCTTTATATGAATACTTTTAATGATCGAATAACACCAGAAAAAATATAAACGAATAATTACCACTCTGAGTTATTAAACTTTTAAAGTGAATTTTGCGATTGATAACAATTAGTAGGAATGGTTGTTATGAAACTTAGAGGATCTTTGATTCGTATGATCGAATGACTCTGTCACTCAAAGGATTCAAATGAAGTCGGTAAAGTGAATAAAACAAATAGATTGAATCGTATTAGAAACGACCGAATTTGAAACGGTAATAATACAATTGTCAAGCTCGTAATCGGACAATTAATTATTCAGTTGTCTGGCAATTTTAAAAATTGAATTTTAAAATTGCTAATCAATAGTATTGAAGCAATTTGAAATTCATAATTCGGATGGCAATATAATTTAATTATCATAATTGCGAATAATTATTATCATAATTAAGTATCTTCTTAGTTATTTTTGTCCCAATTTCTCTTTCATTTCTTTTTTTTCTCTTCTTGGAAACCAAATTTAAATAAAAATTGAAATATAAACAAAAAATGATAATGTGATACAGAAATTAACGTAAACAAAACATAAAGTATATCACAAAAAATGAATTACATGAGAACAAAAAATTGTCAGACTCACAAAAAAAAACAATGAAATGTTTACATGAAATAAAAAAATACGATTTGTGTTCAGTAGACTATTACAGTAGACCCCCTTAGGAAAACGGATTGTCATAGATTTATTAAATTAATTTAATATTTCGTAAGTTGTAAGTTTTGTCTTTGTTGTTAATTTTGAGTGATACTGTATTCTTGCCTGTTTTAATTATATTGTATGGTCCATCATATTTGTCGTCGAAACCGTTTGTGTTCTGCATTTTAATGTATGCTGTCTTTGCGTTCATTAGTTTGTCTGTAATGTCGGGTGGTTCTTCAAGTGTTCTTTTGAAAAATTCAAAATTAAATCTTACTCCTACTAATTTCTCGTAAGGTGATTTGGAGTCTGAATTATTTAGCTGGAGTCTGTGTTCGAGGCAAGTTTCTGGGAGTTTTTCTAACCAATTGGAGTTGTTGCATTTTGTTGGAATTGTTTGTTTCAAGTATATATGGAATATTTCTACTTTCCTGTTTGATTGTGGATTTTTGTTGTTTTAATTTTCGTTATATTGAATTTTTCACAGATTTTGAAATTGTTTCGATAAAAATTGTCTCCCTTAATCTGTAATAATTCTTTTTGGTTGTCCGTAACGTGCTATCCATTCTTATTTGAATTTGTTGCACATAGAGTTTACTGAGATATCTTTGAGTTTGATAATCTCAAACCAGTTGGTTCTTCTGTCTATGATTGTAAATAAATACTTGTAATTTCTGTTTGGTGGAAGTGGACCTGTTAAATCTAAATGTAAATGTTCTAATTTGCTTAATTCGTCATAATTTTATTTTTGTATAGGGTGATTTTTGTTATTTTGTTTTTATTACAGGTTGTGCAATTTCTTATGTATTGTTTTATGTCTTTTCTAAGGTTTTTCCAGCAAACTTCGTATTTTAAAATATGATATGTCGTTTTGAAACCATAATGTCCGAGTTCATGGATGTTTTGATGCATTTTATCCGTAATTTTTCCGGTATTAAAGGTCTATGATGTATTAGAACTTTTTGGCCAACCGAATATTTACTGTTGTGAATAAATTATTTATTTTTATTATTCCTTGCAACATTTCTCGTTATTAAGATCAATCGACTATTCTTTTCTTTTCTCCTTGCGTTATTTTATTATTATTAATCATATCATTTGTTATTTTAAGTTATTTCTCATTTTTAATTATTATTTACTTTTTTATAATTTTTTATATAATTTTTTATAATAGTTTTACTATCATTGAATATTTTTCTACATCAATTATATAATAATAATTATTATTAATTTTGTGATGTTAAATAAGTGTTCAATTGATTTTTATATTATACAATAAATATATAAAATATTATTTTCTTCTGGAAATAATAGTTGCCGTCTCAACAAACCTTAGGAGAAGATATTGCTGATAACGCCGGTTTAAGAATGGCGTATTTGGTTAGATTTATTAAATTAAATTTACTTCATTAATTCGTAAATTTACTTCTTTAAAAAGGCATCCCATGGAGAAACGGAGAAAAGGGAAAAACAGAGATTACCTGAGATTAATTATGATGAAGAACAGTTATTCTTTGTGGCCCATGCAAGAGTAAGTTTCAAAATGATTTTTAAAGTTTTTTTATAATCAAAACATTTTTTTCATCAAAACCTTTATATTAAAGTACCTTCTTATAATTTATCAATCTTTTCTTTTTCACGTGGTTTTTTTGGAAAACTAATTTTTAGATTTATATAATTTGTAAGAAATATTATGAATGTTGTTGTTTTCTGTGTTGTTTGAATGTTTTGTGTTGATTTGGGATTGTGTCTCTCCTAATCAGATAGTTGATTAATATTTTAATTCTTATTATCTGAAACTAATTTATTCAAATTTAGATTTACTATTCACATTTGTGACTTAATATGATTGTAACTTTTAAATGATTAGTAGTAATTTTATTTTTACCAATAACATTTGTAGTAAATATTTTAAATAGAATATTTAGTTTCAAGTTTTTTTCAGATTTTTGGATGATCAATGAATATGAGTGAAAGCACAACAACGGATTTTCGTAAGGATGATCCAAATTGTGAATGTAATAAATGTTGTAACAAATGTATGAGTTAACTTAACATAATTAAAGAGAAATATAATTAAAATTCGGAAATATATTCTTTGTAAAAATTTTTGGTAGTTCTTTTGTTTATCCTATTGAATAATAATAGATTATTGTGGAGATCTGTAATATGGGGAAAGAAGCGAATCTTAACGGTGAAAAAAATTTACCGTAATTTATTGACGTTTGAGAGTTGTAGGGCCGCCATCACACCCGCGCACGACGTGAACCGATACGGTCGGGAAGAAAGTCTCAGGACTATGAGTTATGTAGAGGAACTCCATTAATTGATCAATCACTCTGATTTATTGGTTAATTTATGTAATTATAAATAATTGGTTAAATCAAAATATTGAACATAGATTCAAAAATCGCAAAATAATCGAGGATAAAAGAAATTGCCCATGATTTGTCGAACAAATATATTTTTCAAAAATATCAAACCATTTCGAATTAGCACAATCACTTTGAGAATATTTAAACAATTGTTTCGGTTCAATCTTGTTTTATTAATTATTTACATAAGAAAAGTTAATTTTCTTTTTTCATAGATAATTGAAATTTGTGATTTTTATTTAAATAATAATATTAGTATTTTTATGTTAATAAAGATTTTTTTCTTATTAGATTTTTTTATTTAATTAAAAGTGGTCACTACAATTATGTTAATTTTTAATGTTAATGCAACCTAAAAAATTAAACGCGGGAAATGGCCCATTGATTCATATACATTTTAATTCGTTTTGAAAAAATGTAGAAATACGAATTTCTAAAATCCAAGTTTTCTCATATAACGAATTTGTTTCACATGATTTATCCATTTGCAAATAGAAATGTAAACAAGACATCAACAGAATCGAATGTATGACAAATCGATATTTGTTCATGGAACGGAAGGCAAAGAATGACTATCGAACATGTAAGGTTAAGGTCCTTCAAACCAATGTTGCAACACGCCTAATTATAACTTAACAAACCTTAAACTCCAAAATCATATGGTCTAAAAATAATACCAATCGAAACAAATACGGTTTTAATGGTATTCTTAGGTATTTTTCTGAATATTTAAATTTATTTATTCATACTTTAAAAAGAGAAATTTAATTTTGGTTTTATCTTTTAAATATATTTTATGTTTATTCTAACAATAGGAAATCGAGTTAATTTAATTTGTCATTAATATTATTCTACTTATTATTATCGAATAATTAGATATTAATTAGTCTCATCTGAAACGAAGATTTTAGTACTTTGTATAAAGGTAGAGGAATAAGATAATATCAGGTTCTTCCCGGAGTATTGGGACATCCAAATATCGAATATTTAATTGACCTTATATAATTTGATGCATTGATTTCAAATTTTTAATCAAATTAAAAGCATTTGTTCCGGAGAGGAGACTGGCTACACCAGGTTACTCGCCTACTAATACACTCAAACAAGATACAAAACGCAAGCCACAAAATGCTTTTACATGATTGGGTGTACTCACGACCCAATGGCTAAGGTCCAATAAAGAAATCCAAATTACCTTACTGTGATAGGTTTAGAAATTATCGAACTTTATAGTTAAAATTAAATTTAGAGCAAATGAATAATAATTTTATGACTGTATACTGAAAATAATACACAAATCTTGTACAAAAGTATCTTAACAATGTTTTTCTCATGTTTCAATACACTGATAATAAAGTCTTATGTTTGTAATTCATATTTCTCTCCTGCTTGAGAAATCAACAAAAATTACATATCATGTTGCTGACAAAGCAGCCTTGATGTATACTCTACGCGACCAATATTATCTGATAGAATCTTCTCCCGATTCATCGTTGTCTGCCCTGAGATTTGGTTGAAAGAATATAAGAAATGAATATAAAACTGGAGTTTTAGTGTCATTCGGAAACCCATAATTTTATATTCAACGATTAATTTTTTTACTTTTTCTGCATAATGAATGCAGCATAATCTTTAGGCAATGTTTTTTATAAAAATGTGGAAAATAAAATCATCTTTATGTAAAGAGAACTGAGAAAGTTTTTGTTGGGATTCATTGATATTTGATGAATGATATTAAATCGATCAAGTACGTGATCAGTTAGTGCCAGACATTCCTTTACAGTATCATGATTGATATCATCACGACTTTTTTCAAATTATATAAAAAATACGTATGTTTAGTGTTGGGTTCTTGATCAATAATTTAATTCTTTAAAACGCAAAATTTTATTTCTATCACAATTAACAATTATTCAAACAATTTTTGTTGACGAAATTTTCTTTTGTTTTCTTTTCGGTCAGATTAAAAATATTGAATTTTAAAAACTGAAATGTTATTATACAAATTGAATTTATTTTTTTAAAATACATTAATTTTACAGAATTACATATCAATATTTTTTAAAATTTGGTTTAAAATAAATTTTAAAATTTACATATTTTAACCACAAATAATTATTTTATAATGTTTTATCTAAAATTATTCATCTATTGTTATCTTCTTTCGGAACGGCCGAATAATCCATAATAAAAAGTCAGAAATAACTTTTTAGTAAAAATTTATTTTAATACACAATTTTCAACTTATTTGAATTTTTTCCCAAACTCTGAATATTAAAACAATTTCTTTATTTTAATAGGATTCAGTTATTTTTTGGATTAACTAATTTATTTAAATTACCAACCATATATAGTGCAAATATTTATATATATATATATAAATAGTTTAATTATTTAACTTAATTATTATGATAAAATTTTCTTAAAGAATTTTACATTATTATTATTCATTTAAATTAATTTACTACTTCAAAAATTTTAGCTTCAAATTTAATCCCTAACATCTATAAAATTAACTTAATGTTTTTATTTTATGTGTAAAACGTTGTAATTAAATTAACAATAGATTTATGTCACTCTAAAATTATTTTAACGTTTTATTTCATTTCAATATTTATTCTACAAACCATTTTTAACATCTATATAATTTAAATACAAAAATTAATTTACAATATTTAAATTTATTATTATACTTCTACAATTTATATTAATTATGAAATTTTTAATGACTATTAAAAAATTAAATATTTTAAAATTACATTCTAGCAAATAAAATTTCATTAATTTATTTTTGAGAATTACTTTTAAAATAAATTAGAGAAATTTTTATTATAATTCTTTTCAAGAACTTTTGATTTTAGATATTTACTCATTTTAAATATTCAAAGATTTTAAGAGTGTGCCAGATCCTCACATTTAGAGTAGCTCAATTACATTCTAAGAAGAATAGAGGAGACCTGTAGTTGTGATCCTTGGTTCAAATTACTCTGAGGAAAGTCCTCATAGTGTCATTTGTCTTGAATAACCTGTCATCTTGTCTAATGGGAACTGATGGTTTCATGTCACCATTAGGAAGAAGACAAACTTTACTAGAATTAATAAAATAGTACCCCTATACTGGATCGTATCCACTGTCAAGTTCTATCATTACTTCAAGCAAAAACACCTGTTACCCTCCTTATGACATATATAATAATGCAACATTAGCCTGTACGTTATGGAAATATGTGATCATTGTACTACCTTTTAACAAGTTCAACATTTACAATTGGGAACGAATAAAGTAAGCCTTTTTATTCATTAATTCAAGGTTTTTAAAAGGTTGTTGTATTCACATAGACAATGATCTCTATATCCATTACAACTGACGTTTTGTCTTTGGTCAGTGTGTCTTTATCTAATGGAGGATTAGGAACAGTACTACGAGGAAAAGGTTATATATAGTACACGATTATTAATTAAAGGTTTTTGAAATATCTAAAAATGTTAATTATAAAAAATCAGTGAGACCAGAGACCCCTTCACTCTTATCATGTTCCTGGTTTGGCAAATGGAATTCGATTTATTTTCACAGTAAGTCCTTTGGTAAACCAAACATAGCAGACCTTATATCAAATATAATGTGCTAATTTTTATCCGGATCTGATAATTTTGCACTAAAACAGAAGTGATACATCTGTTTTATGTTCCGAGAAAAAATTTAATCTAATAATGAGGATTCAAGTAACTACAAATGAAACAAAATCGACTTGAAAATCAATCAACCACTTCTTACCATTTTAATTTTCGAAATAATAAATCAGTATTTTTACTGCAGATGAACAGAACATTAGATTCAAAGTAATACAAAAAGAATCACACAGAACATTTGACCCTTAGTTGTCCAAGAAATTTAAAAGCAGTTTATCCTCTATTTACCAACGGCACTCACCAGTACCACATATTTTAAACCAGTACAAAGTATTTTATGCTACTTTGTTCCATTGGTACTACTCAGGAACACTGTATGATAAAATTATTAGTCTGGCAATATAACACACATTGTTTTGATTCATTAAGGTACCTATGGTTAACTAAGGGTTAAAAATGTAGAGAAAATACATTATTAAAAGGCCAGATGTCAAGGTCCCGACGTAAAAGAGAAAATTCGATTGTATTTTTAGAACCAATTTGGCCAGTTTTATCACAATGACTTGTTCTTCCTCCAGTAGCAGAATAGTACTCTCCAATTGAGACAGTCATTTGGAACTTGATCTGTAGAATTTTTATATAAACAGAAAGAATTATATAAAATTTTTATTAGGTTGTCACATGTTGATACATTCAAAATCTGTAAAATATAATTAAAAACTAAAACTTTGGGTATTTGTTCAAGGTAATTTATTTTTCTCATTTCAAATTCTTCTGAAAGTGAATATGCAGTACTCCAAACAAAGCTTACCTTTTAATTCTCAAGTATAAACAACGGTTTTATTTTCCATTACAGACAAAGAGAGGAAATATCCTTACTTTTATACCATCCAAAAGAGAAATATTTAAGAAATCCTCAAAATTGTATTGTATTTTCAAAAACAAGACAACATTTCCAATCATAAAATGTTTTTCAATAATAATTAACGAAATGAAAATTTTTTAATTGGTATTTTTTAAGTAAATAATAGTATTTATAAAAATGAATTAAAGTCTTTCTAATTTGAATAGCAGTGTTTTTAATTTGAATGAAGGTGTTTATATGAGTGAATCACCGTGTAATCAGTTGTTTAAAAATAAAACTTATATTTTAAATTTTGACATTGATTAATATTCCATAATATATTAAACTTTATCGGGTTATCCATTCCAATCACAAGCGAGCAATCAATTATTGGAAGAACAATAAAAGAACCTTTTTTCAACTTGGTAGGAGAGTCACTATTCCAAATTTAATAGAAAAAAATCACAAGCATTCAATACTTAAAATATTTCACATAGTTATTAAAAAATAATTTTATTTATGTTTATTTTAATTTCAGACATGGTGTTCAATTTATACAAAGAATGCACTGCTGGAAAAAATGAAAAGTGACGTCCACTCTGTTTGGAAATATCGGTGAGAAGAATCTATCGTAATGTATATCTTTTGATATTATAAATACACAATAATATTTGTAAATATATTTCTGGAAAATACAATTTCGAACGCTTTACCTTCACCATCAGATCACTTATTATGTGCTTTTTTACATCTTATACTTAAGAGTCTCATGGCAAAATATCCAAAAGGCAAAACACCCACAAGTTTTCAAAATAATTAATATCCAAACATTTTATGAATGTTTATAATGTTTTTCAAAGCCCTTGTACAAAAGGAAAATTATTTTTTACTGAAAACGTTTACAAAACCGTGTGGAAGAATTTCATTTTAATACATAATTGTAAGGTTAAAAGCACCAAAATTAATTATATTTGTGATAGAGGAAAAATTAAAAATGAAATGTTTTAAAATAGTTTTTTGAGAACATTTAGTCATTAATTTGATATGCATCAGTCAGATATTCGTTGAGAGGACTGTTGGTATTAGATTGCGAATTTCTTTAAAATTGGAATGCGTGCTTCAGTTTTCGCCATAATCGTAATTTATGACGCTAAGGAGGGCCGGTTCAATTGTAGCTGCATTTTACAACTTTTAATTATGGCCCTTACGAGGGTCACTTCTCTTTTTCTTTCATTTTCAGATTTTTCAGACGCTTGAATAACCCCTTTCGAGTGTTGTAAAATGATGTTGTGCGGATTCCAACTTTCTGCCGATATCGTCAATCTACTTTGCATAATAAAATTGTTGGGTATTAGACATCTTTAATATAATTATTTACTTTTAAAACACAAATCTTAAATCTTAATCTTTAATCGTAAATCTCTATTCTTTAATCTTTAATCAATAATCTTTAATCCGAAATCTTTAATCTGACTCAAATTAATCAGAAAAGACTTCCAACATAAATATATAGACAACGATCACAAATTCTTTTATAAAACTTTATTTCAAATAACAAAAATTAACAATTCAAAAATAATAATAATAATTCAATTCTTGATGACAGAACACAAACACAAAACAATATTTCGTACGAGTTAACAGATTACAGTAAAAACTGTGAATCTCCAAAACGATCGAATGTTTAAAATTAAATTAAATCTTCTTCTCCCATACGGGATACTTGTAGTTTAAAGAATAATATTTTAAAAAGAATAATAAATAATAGAAATAATTTTGAGTTTACTTGCTTCCTTTTGTTTTTTTTGATGAGAGAATTTTTGGGCAAACTAAAACTAAATTTGCTGCTGTTTATATAGTAATTTTCATCAGCCTTGAAAATTGATGAAGTAAAACAAAGGCTAAAATATTTATAATTTTGATGAAGTAAAACAAAGACTAAAACATTTATAATTTTTAATTCCAAGTTTTGTTAAACTAAATATTATTTTGTTTGAAATTAATAATTTTACTAAAAGAATTATTTAAAAATTTTCCTATATAAAATTTTATCAAAAGTGTTCATATGTATATTTCGGAACCTTAAGAAAATTGTAAATAAACAATGATTCACTTCAAAATATAATCTTTAATTGATATTTTAAGAGAACGTTTTATTGTTCTTAAAAGGACCAAAGGATCTCCCTAATTGTTTTCATACTTTTCTATGAAATTTTAATATGATATACGGTCTTTAGTCTGTGTTTTTATATTTACTTCTTTATTTTTTAACAATATTTTATTTTAAAATATTTAAATTGATACATTATTTTGACCAGAATCAACGGACCCATATCAAACATGCCAGAGTTTGCCAAACTATTCAAATGCGACAGAAACAAACCGATGAATCGTTTGAAAAAATGTCTTATTTGGTGAATGTGATCTTCCTTGAATAAATATTGAGATGATTTAAATTAGAAAACCTATTTTTTTGGCTTTATGCTTTATTTTCTCAAATAGTAACATAAATTGATAATTTATATGCATGGCTTATTCTTAAAACATTCCATTTTAAACAATAGACGATTTACGTAAAAAATAATTCATTAGAAAATATGAATTTAACATACGCTTATGTAGACAGTGGTTGTGTAATCAGTGGATAGTTGCGTCATCTAAACATACAAAATAAGGTTGCCGAGAGACCCGTTTTAGTGTTCCGGCAGTATCCAGGTTGCCCAATTAGTGGTTATGTGAATCTTTACAATAATTTAAAACAATGGTAGGATTTGATAAAACTTGCAATTATCCTAGAAATAATGAATTTGGTCAAGGCTTTTAGAAGAAACAAAATTAAAGCATAACAGTCTATCAATTTCTTTTGCAAGATCTATTTTTCAAAAAATATCAATGAGTTTAACAGCAGGATTATCAAAATGGAAGGAAACGAGCATCAGTTGACTTTATAATTTATCATTTTATAACTGATCAACTATATAAAAATCACATCAATAGTTTAAAATGATAATGTTCTTTGTAAACATATTACGAAAGAATGAGCAGCTACCTTCATTTAGCTGTGTCATCTCAACCATTTATGTAAGAAATGCAGTGTATGTGATTTATTTGTTATATATATTCTTTATTTTTAGTTGACGTAATGTTTCAGATTTAATAATACAAAAAGTAAATTTTTAAACAGATGCTTAATATTTTGTAATCAAAAGATTTATATTTCGGAATAGCACTTATCCTCGATGCAATACAGCATTACTAGTTAAGTCAAAAAATCTGATTATAGTTTCTTTCAATATTTGTCATTACCAATATTTGATATCTTATCATGTATATGACTGGTTAATTTAAATTTGCATTTCGCCAAAATAGTTTATGATTTTTCTTAATTAATATCAATATTCTAACAAACTTACTAAGTAATAATGGTTATTCAAAATCTTATATTGAAAAATTAATAAATGAAACTATTACTAAATTACTTGATAATTCTAAGAAAAATAATTGTGAGGTTAACAATAATTATTCAATTAATAATTGTCATTCCAATAATATCGATAAGTTTGGTCAATTAAATGAACGAAGAATAGGTTTTGTTTTAACTGTTCCTTATTCGGAAGGGTTTAAGAAATTTAAAAATTCTATTAAACGTTGTGATCCAAATAATTTACTAGGATTAAAGATTGTTTCTCAAACATACAAAGTTGAAAGTATGTTTAGCAATAAATCTGTTACTCCGTTTTGCCTGTGTTCGGATTTGGTTTATCAATATTCTTGTAATGGGTGTGATGCCCCATACATTGCAGAGACGTCTCGCCATCTCTTCAAACGAATCCAAGAACACGGTCGAACTTATGGTAATGGTAAAATTGCTGAACATAGAAAGAAATGTAAAAGTAGTTTCGAGGTAAATAAATTTAAGGTTCTGTGTTCAAATTTTGCAAATTATTGGGAGAGAATTGGATATGAAGCTTTATTAATCAGGACACACAATCCTAAAATAAATGTTCAAGCGACAATCTCAACCAATTTATTAAAAATATTTAATTAAAAAGTGATTACATGAATTGAGTACATAATCACTGCTTCCATATATATATACCTTGTTTTGATCATTATTTGTTTTGCTGATGATGACAGTTGATCCTTCGAAATAAAAATTTTCAAAATTTTGAATGGTGTTTGAATATATTCTATAAAAGAAAACCATTTAAAATTAAATACTTATTTAAAAAAAATTGTGGTGTTAAATTATGAATCTTGATCCTAGTGGTAACGAAAGTGGCATAAACGCTACTTACAAAGTAATCATAATCTTCAGGATGCCAAAAACTCAAGAGTTATCCTTTTATGATTTCCATAGAGTGGTTGATAAAAACAAAATCCCCAAGAAATGAGCAGAAATAAAAGTAGGAAGGGTTATAATAAGTTAAAAATTATCTTATTTATAGGCACGATGACAATAAATTCAAATAATTATTATTTTCAAATGACTTAATATTTTGTTGCTCAGGTTTCTTTGTTTGATTGCTACGTATCTTGCTAATTACTACATCAATAAAAATTAATTAAAATTATTGATAATCTGTTTTGACAATCTGTATTGTAAAAAATAAAAGGCAGAAAATCGAAATATTTTGAAGTTCGAGTTTCTAGTTGAACCTAAGCATCAGAAATCATGTCAAAAACTAATAGTGTATTCGAATACAATGATTCTACGCATACTACTAGTCTCAAATTGATTCAAAAAATTGGTGAAAGACAATTTTAACCTCAATAATTAGTCTCGGCGTCGCCCAGGAAGGCAGGTAGTCAATAACGAACAGAAAATACCCATAGAGTAGAATCCATTACAAAGTACTCATAATTTATAGATAACTTTTTCTGTTACAAAGTAAACAACATTGAATCACTCAGCTAAAAGTAGTAAAGTGAAAAAGTTGGATAAATGGATTCCACACGAGTCCGTTCAAAGCACAACATTAATCAAAAGGAGCTGATGGTGAGTGTTTGGAGGTCTGGTTTATGTATATATCCATTATGATATTTATGAGACATGGTTCTTCGATCATATTATAGATATCTACTGCAACCAATAGGAAAATATGATGCAGAAAGTCGAAGAAAACAGCCTCGTTTGGTAAGCAGGTCGACTCCCATCTTGTTCCACAACAAGCCAAAACCACATACTGCACTTAATACCGGGACAAAACTATTGCAACTTGAGTTGGAACTTCTGTATAATCCACCATATTCACATGACCTAGCCCCAACTGACTACCATATCTTTGTCAATTTGAAAAACTTTTTAATATGAAAAAAATCAATTCCTCAGATGCCGTAAAATGGCTTAAAAAGAATTCTCGCCCGCCAAATTTTATTCAAATGATCTCAACAAGCTGTCCTTTAAATGACAAAAGTGTGTTGATAATATGATGCATACTTTGATGAATGACATAAATATTTGTATTGGTAAATTATCAATAAACTTTGACTTTAGTTATAATATTTTCATAAAACAATAATGCATGACATATAGTTAAGATATATTATTTATAAATAAATAAAAATATTTCCTGAAGTTAATCAAGAATTGTGTAGTTAACTGCATTTGTCCTTGTACATGCTTCTGTCTTTTACTCTTAAATATAACCTTAGGATAATGAAACCTTGAAGTTATACCTCTATGAGTTTAATTTTCAAGTATAAGGAAGACCAACAGAAAGACAATAAAGAAATAATAATTTAATATTCATTTTTTAAAACTTTTTTATATTAAACCTTTTAAAAGAGCGAAGACCTATAATATGTTTTACCAAAATAAAGGATTATACATTTTTTTATTAATCTAGATATGTCCAATATCTTCATCATTATATTGCCATATGACTCAACTTGTGTAATACTAATTCGGATCATCATACAACATTCTTTGATCAGATCTATATGTTGTTAACAAATGGTTCATTGTTATAATTTGTTACTGTTTATAAATCAAAGGTGTCTTGTTTAACCAATAGTTATATAAGAATCATTTAAACAATTTATTGGAATTATATAATGTATAAACTGTTCTAGATGAATCGTAAGTGTATAATGGTTAAATAGTTAAATTTAATAACTTATTTTATAAAATATAATTGTTACCAAATGGAAACTTCGGTCTCTTTTCAGATGATGAGGATCTTTGTGAAGAAGCTGGACGGGGAAACTGTGAGAATTCAAACAGAGAAAAACGAAAAAATATTCATTATCAAAAAAACTATTTCACAAAAATTAAAAATTCCGATAAATGAACAAACACTTTTATTTAGAGGATTCGCGTTAAACGATGAGGAAACCCTTGAAAAAAATCAGATTTCAGAAGGATCTGTTTTATATTTGATTGTACCTCCATAGGGATGGTATGGATAATGTTGTTTTTATTAAATATATTATACATTCTTATTTTTCCATTCTTTAAATTAGCTTGATTTATATATATATATATATATATTATTTGTGGAGCTCCAAAAAAGGTTTTTAGTAAACGCATGAGACAGCCCCAGATTGTGTTCCTTTTGGTATAGAAAACAAACGTACAAAAATGTCTGGGATATCCAGACATTAAGGCATCCCACATTGACTATGAAGTTTTCAAAATTTATATTTTTAATCGCAAGCGTTAAGTAATATTTCGTATGTTTGCAATTTCAAAATTTTCAGTTGTTTTTTAAGTTTTAAATGTTTTTCAAATGCTATAAACAAACATAATGTAAACTTAAACTTAAAATTAAACTTATCAAAAGGTTAACAAAATATTAACATGGTTTGTTAATATTTGTTTTGGCCAGAAAACAGCTATTTTAAAGTTTCACAACTGTTGATTTATTGACATCTGGAAATTTTTTTCGGTGTTCAGAGGGTACTTGTAGCAGTGCCTGCTATTACCCTTCATCTTTAGTGAGGATTCGATGGTAGTCTTGGATGAGGATAACTTCTTTTTCTGCTCTGTCATTCACAACTTTCAATCCAGTAACAATCTGCCGAGTTTACTCAAAGATGCAATCCTGGCTACACAAATTAAGATCATTTTACCACCACTCTGATGCGATACAGAGGATTCCAAAGAAATTCATGGTATTTGGGGTAAAAAGGTTCACAGGGTTTAGAGATACAATATTGTTTTCCTTGATTTGTGGTCGTTTAGGATTATTTTCAAGACCAACATTTGTTTTCATTGCCTGAACCATTTAAGCCTTGTTAGCTGAACATATTCGAGCATCAAATAAAATGAAGACAATTAGTTCTTCGCTCAAGTACCATGTATGACTACACAACATAGTTATTACCCCATTGACAACTGTTGAATTGATTGCTTTATACAATTCTAGCATCTCAAAGCACTTAAGATCATTAAGTGAAGATTGAATGGTGTGAGATGTTATAAACTATGATACACAAAACAGTTGAATATGTTAAAATGACGAACTATATTGGTCTCACGACCAGACATTTGAAATTGGGACCGGAAGAGGAAAAGCTTCAATGAATAGATCGCTTTTGTCTTCCATCTGACCTGATGTATTGTTCCAGGTGCCACTAGATGGATGCTTAAAGGTGGGATATGGCCCATATAAATTAGTGATAATTCAAAGAGTTCTCTATAATCATCGCGAGGCTGACTATCCTTTTGCAAACATTACACAGCTAAATACACAGCCTCTTTCATCATCACTTTGTTTTTGTTGAAAATTGCCGTTGTTCTTTCATCTGATATATATGGTCATGCTCCTTGAAATCTTTTAAACAACAAAATATCAGTTGCAGTAGATGATACAGTCGAAGAATTGAATACGTCTGAGGACGACCTCAAATATAAGATGTCGACATGCCAGATATAGTAATGCCTTTTCAATATTTTGTTCAATAAGAACAGCTAGCAGTGGTGTCAAATGACAGCACTTTCTCATTTTCAACTAAGTGCCAGTTTTTGATTGCTGCGACCACCGCATTTGCTATTGCTTCTCTTGTGCCGTTAGGCAGATTAGGTACATTCAAAAGACGTTCAACACCTTGACTGGAAACGTGGATAGGTAAACGGTCTTGCTTCCCAGAAATATCTGGCTGCAATTTTCCATCCCACTGGACTACAAGTGGAATCTCGAATGTCGTTACAAAAACTGTCCTTCAATTTTGTCATTGCGTCATCCCTGTGTGTTCTTCTGCTACAATGAATTGACCAACGATTTACTGCTAGATCAGTAGGCGTTTTGCCAATAGTAGCTGAGAATGAAGACAAAACAATAGCTGATGCAACTTGTGAATTGATGATATACTGTGGGCGAGGTCGTTATCGCCAGACTCGACATTCTGGTTGTCAGTTCTTCCTGCAGATTCTGAATCAAGTGCTTCAAGTGATACTTCCTTATTTGTCGTACTTGTAATTTTCCTCACTTTTTATCATTCAGCTGTGGACATTATTACATCTTCTCTCTGTTTTTTCCTTTGCAACTTGATTGCCAATTTATTGTTAACTTGCGCCATTGAACTTTTACCACGACCATCTCCTAGCTGAGCATGAAGAAATGCTTTGTCTTCTGGATTTTGTACTAAAACCTCGGACTCAGCATTTGAAATGTCAAATGTTTTTCGTAGGGATTTAACAAATTTTTTCTCTTTAGCTTTCTGTGTAGCACCACTTCTCTTTGCTGATTACTGTAAATTTTTCAAATCATTATACATTTTCTCAAGTCTCCCTACTACATGCTACATTGTGATTACTGGCAAGTAAGATTTATTCCAAAAATCTGAAACTGTTTCAATGGTTTTGCATGCGCTCTCATGTACAGTTTTGTGAAAGATTTTTAACTGGTAAAAAATACTGTGGAGTCTTCATTCTTGATGGAATTCTTGCCCCGAGAATGGAATCATTGGTCAATCCAACTAGATAAATCACTGTATCAGATCTAGTTAAAGGCTCTGAACATGCCATTCTGCAAATAATGATAAATAATACTGTTAACAAAATCGAGATGGGCAACTGGCAAAAATTCTATTGTAATGAATATCAAAGTTTGGCTAATTTTCTTGGTTACCTAGTTAGGGTTGGTTCTAGCCTGTTAGGTTAAATACAATACATATTTTTTAAGACTTTGTATTTAAAACTAAAAACAAATAGATATTTTTTTAATTAAGTAGTATTATAATTTATAATGTATTATTATAATGTACTATTATAATTTATTACACTAAATTAAAAATAATTTTCAAAAAGTTGGCGGTTAAGAAATTGAAAAAGTTTGATCCGAGTCGCAGTCGGTGTTGCGTTTTACTACTCCGACTTATACTCCGATTCCGACTCCGACTTTGACTCAGCCTTCGACTCCGACTCCAACTTACTCAAAAATCCTTAAACTCCGACTCCGACTCCGTAGCCCTGAAAAAACAATAATAAACATCTTTAGCATGAAGATAATTAAAAGCATTTGTGAAAAAAATAAATAGGTTTGAAATTTAGCTTATCTTTAAACAATTACTTATATTGGTACTGGGAAAATATTTTGTTTTTATTTGACAAATAAAAATAGTACCCGAAACTTTTAAAACAATGACATACATAATTTATCTTAAATATGAATTGTAGTATTATGATTATATATATACTAGCAGATGTAACCATCTTCATTTAGAAAATCTGCTAGTATGAATTTAAAGTAAAAGCAAATGATCCAAAATAGAACAGTTTGAGTATATCGGATGATAGTTAAATCGTTATGAAAATACCAAGTGGTGGAATATAACGAACAGAAGTGCTGCCTTACTCGTCTTTGATTTAGTATAAATGTTGTCCCTAAGATTATGACCGCTATTATGAACTTGTTAATGGATTCCAATATACGGTTCTCCACCGATTCTTACGTGGATGACATTTTGATGAACACTAAACAGTTTGTTGTGATATCGTCGTTAATCATTTAAAACGTTTTGGATTGGAAGCAAAATAAACAGAGAGTACTGAGTGTGGTTGGACATTTGAATTAAGATTGAAAAGGGCAGCACAATGAGTTGGTTTTGAAGCGTAACAATAGATGGCATCAGAACTTGTAGACAATTGTTTGCTTATTGAGCTCTGATGACCGATCATTTTCCAGTGGCGGATTGGCTGCGTCCTGCATATAGTTTTATCAAAATCCTGACGAATGAGGTGGATTAGGATAGAAAAATTGCACAGAATGTCATATCCATGATTAAGAGCATACAGGTGTGAATTCTTATTGAAGGTAACTCAGTGTGGAGTGTATGGAAAGTTCCATTAAAGGGAGAAGTAAGAGTATGGTGGAATGCATGTAGCATTACCAATTGTATTTGTTTGGAAGTTGGTGGTCAGATTGTGAAGATGGACTACGGAAAATATACGATGGGGCTCATATCAACTTAGCTGAATTAGATACAGTTATTCGCCGAATAAATCTGGCAATCTCGTGGAAGCTGAACAACGTAGAAGTGTTAACTGATTCCTCAATAGTGCATAGTTGGTTTTAGTGCTTAATTTCAGGAAAAGACCTATTCGTGTCAATGGTTTGGGTGAAGTGTCAAATGTTTTTCGTAGGGATTTAACAAATTTTTTCTCTTTAGCTTTCTGTGTAGCACCAAAGTGTTGGCAAAGCGTAGTCTGACAATGATCGAAGACCTGATGATGAAAAACGTTCTGGTTGTGACTGGTGGTCTAATGAAATCGGGAGAGAGCAAAGCAGACGCATTGACCTGAGGGGTCACGGTCGTGCTTAGTGAAGTCTGTTGTATTAGTTGCCTTAGATGAACGCAAAATCTAACGAGATCTCCACAATGTTCACTATTTTGAAGTTGACGAAACGTTGTATCTAGCACAACTTTATTATCCTTTTGTGCTGGTTGATCAAGATGTAATAAAAAGATCGTGAAATCATGCATTAGATGCAGGTATATTGACGCTGTCTCATTTCAGTGGATTAAAGGAGCATTAGAAGTTACAGAAAATTTAGATCGTGTGGCATGTGACGTAACACACTTTAGAAGTGAAAAGTATTTTTCTCTTGTAGGAGACCTGTTACTTTGGTAACCTGTGCTAAGTGAGTCGGACATACCTCCGCGCGGTGTCCCTGGGAAACTAGAATTTTCTCTAGGTTAAATTGTCTGAAGCTTATCTTGTATGGTGCTGATCAACCTATTATGGGGGGAAAGGGCCTGAAATCCACATCTGTAATGGGCATGCTATCTGAGCAGGATTATAGAAACGCATAATGGAGTGATCATAATCAGTTGAGGGTAAGCGAATTTGCTTACACAATGATACACCGACTCAGCTCCTGAGAAAGCTCTATGAACTATTAATCCAGATAAGTCCCGCAAGAGTAATCGTGTGTTGTCACTGGGGGGATGAGGCCTACTCTGTTAGACTGTGGAGAAGCATACCAACTTTGATATTTTGAAGTACAACGAAATCCAAATGCATGAGTTTTTACGGGTTGCAAAACTAGTTTCGATAATGAACTAATTTTGCAAAGAATTAATTTCGCCAAAGAACCAATTTTGATTATGAACTAATTTCGATAAAAAAGCATCTTTTTACAAAAAGGTACATTTATCTACATATATGTTTCTTCAAATACATTACTGGTTACAAAAATTGATTGATTTGTAGGTACAACCTCATAAATTTTCAAGTATTTGCAGAGATTTATATAGAGTGATTTCGTTATTTATCAGACTAGCTTTAAGATTCGTAGAGAGATTGGATAAAAACTTAGGATCACGCTGTCTGGTAATTACAAGATCATTTCTTATACGCAAGTTCTCAAGTCTCATCATCAATGATGCTGCTTAGTGTTTCAGTGAAAACACATGGATTACCATGTCGACGGAAACCGTGCCTCCACATTAAATTTAGAACTAGAGAACAGAGTTTCTAAATGAGCACTATTCAGCCAATGCACTGCAAAAGGCTTAATTGAATTAGAAGGATAATTTGACACAATTTCATTTACTGGATTATTATATATCAAAGAATTGTAACAAAACAGAATACTTAGTATTTTTTATTTGAACAATTGTATTGACACATTATTTACAATTAAATTTCACGAATTGACAAATTGTCCCTTTTTTTAATTGACCAAACATTGTTTTTAATTGAACAATTGAATGACACATTTTCTTTACATTTGTCGTGTTCCCTCCGTTTTAAGACACCTTCGTTGGCCCTGAGCCCCCATCCGCTTTCCTGAGTTAAACGGCAACTCACACTTATCTTGTATCCCTTCATACTCCCCTCGGTGATTACTCTCTGTCTTCTTAT
>MQRK01247483.1:24139-34639 GCA_001938485.1 Girardia tigrina
TGATTATTTAAAGAATATGTTGAAAGGATCAGATATCACAAAACCTAATAGAACCAAATTAAAAACAGCAATCAAGAATCTAAAGAATGGGATACAAGTTCAACAGTATGGTAGTGGTTTGTATTTAAACCCTTATAAACCATAGATATCTTCATATAAGTACGGGCTATCTTCATATTGATGTGAGGTATCTTGATGAAAGTACGAGCTATCTTCATATTGATGTGAGCTATCTTCATATAAGTACGAGCTCTCTATAAAAGTACGAGCTCGTACTTTTGACGACGGAAGACGACGGATGACGATAGTCTACATTAAGGTCTAAATGAGGAGATGATGGTCTAAAACGAGTTTATATTAAGTTATTTTTATTAAAACTTGAAATATCTTAAGATATAACATCTTTAACTTATATGATTATTAATAAATCCTTTTTTTATCTAAAAAAATGGATGAATTTAGTGAGGTATTCAATCATGTTGAAAAGATTCACACGATTCCCCTTGAAAATTATAACACAATACTACAAGCATCTGTCATCTCAAGATTTACAAAACTTAAAATAGAAAATCCAAAACTAACTCAAGGTCAAATATGTAAAATGATGGATGTATCACCATCAACACTTTTAAGAATTAGAAAAGATTTAGACATCTCATCACCATATAGACATAGAATCCCACAAAAGAAGAAAGCAAAGAAGAGTGTTCCTATAAATCAATCATCACCTTCACTACCAACATCAACTTTAACAACAACACTATCAACAACAGGATTTCAATGTGAACATTGTAGTAGAATATGTAAATCAAAATCTGGTTTAACATCTCATACACGCACATGTTCTCGTTCTTTAGGTGGTGGTCAAAGTCTAGAAGATAGAAAGGTTTTAACTGATGAGTTGAAAAAACAAACGATTTTAAGTTGTGAACATTGTGATTTTCAATCAAAGAGTTATATAGACTTAAATGATCATGTTGAGAAAACTCATTCTATACAAAATAATGATAATAATTTAAGAAAAGTATTTCAACAAAAAACTATAGAAGACCAAGCTGATGCATTATTAAAGTTAGAACTATAATTTTTATCTATAAAATGGAAAATTATTTTCAATTTGTTAAACAAGTTCAAGAGGATGAGAATACAAAGAAAGTCTTATGTGAAAAATTATCTGAAATCTCACATACTACAGTTGGACAAAAAGCACAAATGGTTCCTGTTTTGATTAAAGATAAAATTGTATTACAAGATGCTCTATTTATTGCGTTAAAGACAGGTGTTGAAGCTTATGACAAAGTGGATCAACTAGAGAATCGTAATGAGGTATTAACACTTGCAAATGAAGAGTATAGAAAATTATTAGATTCTGGATAATTAGAAGAGATAGCAAAACTTTGTGAAATCAAACAAAGGGAAATAGATGGAAGAGAGACCAACGCTGCCAAACGTATGCGTGAAGCATTACAAAAAACATATGATAATTCACGTAAAATAACGGAAAAATATTAACCAGGAGGTAATACCACATAGAATAATAATAGTTATTATATAAAGACTTGTTGTATTTTCATACATCCTTATTATGCTTCCTGCTTTTTCTAGCTCTATCATAACCCTGTTCACATCCAGTGTTGCACAGATTACCATTTTTTAAAGGATAAAAAAATGAAGTCTTCTCAAGATATGAAAGATGCTTCAGCATACTTCCGTCCTTCGGATAGTTCAGCATACTTCCGTCCTTCGGATGCTTCAGCATACTTCTGTCCTTCGGATGCTTCAGCATACTTCTGTCCTTCGGATAGTTTCACTGAAGAGACCTTCAATCCAGTTTTCAAAATGAATAAACTAAACTTTAGACATCATCCAAATCTACCAACATGTTTTAGAATGTTAATTGTTGGATCTTCAGGATGTGGAAAGACTAACCTCTTATTACGAATGTTATTAACTGATAACTTTCTTGATTATGATAACCTAATCATCTTCAGTAAAACACTATCACAACCTGAATATCAAATCATTTTACATGGATTTGAGAATAAGTTATCTAAGAATTCAATAAGATACATCTTCAATAATCAAGAGTAACTGTTTTCTAACAATGAGAGTATCATTGAAGTTGTTGAACAATACAGTTTGAAGTATCCTGAAGATACCTATATAGATGTTATGTTCTATGATAATGTTAATGATGTCATTCCACCAGAAAAGTTACCAAAGAATAGAAAGAATCTAGTTGTCTTCGATGATTGCATAAATGAAAAGAATCAAAACATAACGTTGAAATATTTTACAAGAGGAAGACATCAAAATGTTAACGTGATCTATCTATCACAATCATGGTTTGATTTAGATAAAAGAAGTATAAGAGCTAACTCAAACTATATCATCTTATTCAAGTTGAATAAACGTGATAAGAGTTTAATATATTCTGATCTATTAAGTAATGAGATTGAACAAGATGAGTTCAATGACTTAACCAAAACATGGAATGAGAAATATGGGTATCTTGCTTTTAATAGAGAAGGAGATCTAATAATTCGGAATGATATTTTTTAAGTATTAAAAAAAGATGGTGTTTGAAGAAAGAATCGCATATCTAAACAAGTTAATAAAAGAACAAGATGAACTAAAGAAGGATGTTATGGATATAGCAAATCAACATTTAGGTTTAGTAAATACAACTGTTGAGATGAAAGAAATTAAGGATGAAGCGAAGAAACAAATCGAGTACAAAAACACACCTGATAATAATGTTAAGGATCTTGTACAAAAACACACCTGATAATAATGTTAAGGATCTTGTTACTCAAAACAATGATGATGTTCAAGATGATGAGGAACAATCTTCAACTTTTGACTTATCAAACCAACACGTTCATAAGAGTATTAGAKGAACTAGTTTAAAACCAACTTTTACGAAAGCTAAGTTCTTTAACATGTTAACAATAAATAATGTAAAATTTTGTTTAAGTATAAAGAATGGAGTCAAAATCATCTTTCCACTTAATGAGGTTGATGTAGCTATAGGAGATAGACGTGCATGGATTTATAGTGATGTTTTGAATGATTTTATATTTGGATATGGTACTGGAGATGAACCTAAAGAGGTTAGAAAAACATATCTAGATCTCTTAAATGAAGCTGGTAAAAAACAAGGAAAGAATAGTGGATATTATAAACTCATTCGTGGTCTCGATGAAAATAAAATCGAAGGAAGTGCTTATGAATATCTTGATGATCTTGATGATGATGTATACATTCACTATCTTCCTGATAATCCTATACAACTTTTTATTGAATTAAGGAAACTATTGGCAGCGAAGAAAGTAGGACATGATAACACTTTCAATCAAGTTAATGCTATTCTTAAAAGATTAATGGAAAGAAATATTATTTCTATAAAAAAGTATAAAAAAATATTAGCTAAACACTATGGAAGATTTAATGAAGAAACTAATCAACTTAAGTTCAAGTAAGTTTTCAAGAACAATAAAAGCATCATCAGATACATCAGATTTTAAAATCACATTTCCAATCCCATTAGTTTTAGATAAAGAACTAAACTATGAACTAGGTTTTGATGTGGTTCTCTGCATACAACACTATTTACAATATTACAAAAACAAATAATATTTTTCGATGTTCATTTGATGATGGTACCAGCTTTCAAGAGTTTATACTAAATCCTGGTGCTTATGAGATCAAAGAGATAAACACTGAAATACAAGCTCTAACAAAAACATCTCCACCTCCATTATCTATAACAACACAAATCTCTACTGGAAAAGTTGTTATTAAAGCATATCGTGATATAGTGGTTGATTTTACATCTGAAAATAGTATGAATGAAGTCTTAGGATTTGAAAAGAAGAAATATAAAGGGGCATTGATTACATCACCAAATCTTGCAAGAATAACAAAAGCACTTGATATCAATATTGAACGTGATCTAGTAAATGGTAACTATTCAAATGGTAACATTGATAACATCTTATATTCATTTCCAGCAAATACAGTTCCACTAGGATATAAAATCATTGAAAGAATGAATCCACCAAAATACTTACCCATAACACGAAATGATATATACATCAATGATATACATATCAGAATACTTGATCAAGATGGAGAAGTAATCAACTTCAATGGTGAAAKGATTAACTTATATTTAGATTTGAAACAAGTTTAGATATAAAAAAAGATGAATTTACAAAACWTTTTATTCAAGTATGGGATTGATACGACAACCAATTTTGATTTAAAAAACATAGCTAAAGATATAGGTTTAAATATAAAGGTTTTAATGAGAGATGGAATACACAATGTTAACATGAATAAACCACTTGTTATAAATTTGGATTCATCCAATCATAAGGGTAGTCATTGGGTTTGTTTATATAAGAAGTGCTACTTTGATCCTTATGGAATTATACCGATAAAAGATGTAGAATATGAGATCTACAACACTTTACAAATCCAACCGGATAATACAAAGATGTGTGGACAGTTATGTTTATATGTTCTATATCACCTTATTCATGGAGAAGACTTTAAAAATATTATTCTAAATACTGCTGAAGAGATGAAAGATTTAACTAATATATGATATTTGATCAAAGCTGATAAACCTCACGTAATAACAAACCAATATCTTGTATTCTCTGCTTACTAAGTCTACTGTCGAAAACAAGTAAATCATATAAATATCCAGTTCCATGTCCTAAGATGATTTCATGGTATGGTTGTTCATCATTTACATACATCACTTTATGACCTAACACTTGTAGATATTTTATAAGATAGTTTTCTATTTCTATAACAATTATATATTTTGTATTATCATCAAGAGGTGATAGTTTTGAAGTGTTAATCTTTATATCATTCAATGTAAACTTATGACCAACTCCATTTTGAAGATATAAAAAAGCCATATCTTTCATTTCAAAGACGATAAATACTGTACATTTTAATAAGATCTTATTTTTAATCTCTAGTGTTTGTCTTGATACCTGTCTTCCTGGGAACCATATAAATTTATCTTTTTTTGAATTATCATTGAATGGTTGAACAATTGATTTAACAATCGTTTCAAACTGTGTTGGTATAATACTCAAGTATACATTAGTTCTAAGTACTTGATGACGTTCTTGAATGCTTAAACTCTTCGAGATGGTTGTTGCTTTATCATCCTTATCAGCATCACTTGACCTCTTTGCTATGGATAATTCTTGAACACTTGATTTAAGAATAAGAAACTCTTTTTTGATTAGGTTTATATCACCATAACTATCTAACTTATCTTTAATCTCTTTGTTTATTTTAGTTAGATAATTATCTAGTTTCTTCTGTATATTCTCTTCAACCATATGTAGTTCTATCTTTAACTTTTCTTCAAGATACTCTTTATTCTTGTTCCCAATATTGTCGACATACTCCTTAGTCACAACATGATTCTTTTCAAGTGGTGCTGAAACATTTATAATCTTATTCCCATTCATATCTAGATTGCCTTTCATCTTATCACCTCTTTCATTTACATATCTTACATCTGTTTCATCTATGTTGACTCCAGTTTGAGGTGTAGATCCAAAACGATCAACTAGAATATAACTCATTTTTATATCTAAAAATAGAATTAAAAAAAAATGTATAATAATGAAGAGGAAAGACTTTACCCATACATATATCCAACTATTAGAAGTGAGTTACATGAGATGAAGAGTATAGGTGAAGACTTGAAAGAGTATGGAACCAACATCACTATTCCATCAGCTCCAGCAGTAGGTAGTTCAGGTTCTTCGGTTACACCTCATCAAGATGTATTTAGAAATTTTGAGATGAATAAGATAAACACCTTTCTCTCAGAAAAACAGAAACTAGAGGAGAGACTCGAGCATTATAAGAAGATCAAGAAAAGATGGACTAGAGCAGATTCAAGTATCGAAATTAGTTGTCTGTGTTTTACTGATGCTTTTACCATTTCAACTTGTATTCTTGGAGGTTTAACTCCTATATTCTTGAAGTCAACACTTGGTATTATTACAAGTGTTCTTGGAGGAGTTAACACCATACAACTCTTCCTAAATGAAGGTATCTCAATTGGTTTAACCAGTAAAAAGAAAAAGATCTATCGTGAAGTATGTGAACAACTAGAATTAGGAATCAATAACCTTTATCTCTTTCAACATAAAGCTTTAGAAGATAAGATGTTAACAACTGAAGAGATGATAGAATGTAAGAAGATTATTGAGGAAATAAATGAAAATATAAACAAAGTTAAAAGTGGTTATGCTTCGCCTCTTCGAGATAAAAAGAAGAACTAAAAGACCTCCACTTGATGTAAATAAGAATTGAGTATTTGTCGTTTTCTAGCACCATTCAACATCTCAGATTGAAGAGGTTCTAATCTCTTCATTTGATAAATGTCTAGTTCATCATACTTTGCATTTATTAACTTGTTGATCCTATCCAATGGTTTTATATAATCAACTTTACAATTTCCAAATGGAAGTGTATGAATACCATCAGATAGGATCAACCTCTTATCATAATAGTTATAGAATGATTGCTTCTTTCCTTCAGTTAGTGAGATGTTATGATTTTTACTTCTAATAGAATGAACTTTAACATATTGTTTTATATCATTTGATAAACAATCTCGATAGTTTTGTATTGTGATATTACCATTTTCAATCAATCTCTTTGAAATACCTTTAAGTTTACATTTACCTTTTTTATTTATAGTATCAAATGAATACTGTTTAGCTCTGATGATGTTGAACTCAGTCATGACATCACCTTCATTCTCATCTTTATAACTAAACAACTTACCTGATGAGTTGATCACATGTTTTAACTCATCTAGTTCTTTATAAACATAACATTTTATTTTACATGTAAAATCTACATGTAAAAACTTCTATTGTACTTCAAGCATGCATCAATATATATACATAACATCTGTATAATCATCTAATGTACACAAGTATAATAACAAGTACCATGGTTACCGCAACCATGATATGTAACATTTTAATATTAGATATTATATTATATTATGTTATATTATTTTACATTATGTTATATTATGTTATATATTATATTATTATATAATATATAAACCTTAGAAACCATCATTTTTATCTTAAAAACCATGAAAAACACCTTAAAAACATGAAAAATACTTTAAAAATCATCGAAAACATGTAAAAACCATCAAAATTACACAAAAAATCAATTCTACCTAGGCTGCACTAAGCCTGGGCAGGCTATCTAGGATACATATGTGCTTATCAATACTACACATGTGAAAGTGTGTGAAATCAATAAGTTCACCATTGTACAAAGTGTAATGTATTCATGTTTTAATATAATATAGTGTAAAGTGAGGCAAAACATACATATAATGAGGTAGAACATACATATAGTCTAAAGTGAGACAGAACATACATATAGTGAGGCATAACATACATATAGTCTAAAGTGAGGCAGAACATACATATGGTATAGCCTAGGCAAAGCAAGCAAAATATCGAAAATCTGCCTGAACACATGTATACGCACATTTCTAATGTGTTCGCATAGTGCTTTTAAGTTCCACATGTGCAAAAGTGTAAAAATCAATACATCATATTTTTTAAAAGTACTAGTGTTAAAAATCGATATCATGTGTTTGATGCACATTTCGTTTCTCTATTTGAATATGCAATTCAAATTTTCATATATTGTTACTTTTCTCTATAATAAGCATAATGTGTAAATTTGCACAAAGTGCACATTGATTTTAAAGGTACAAGGAAGCAGAATATCAGAAAAGTGTTCATACATTTGAATAGTAACCCACATATATACATTCAAATTCCACATCAACATTTTCATAAAAGTGCTGATAAATCGATTTTTTCGAACATTTCTGAAATTCTCAAAAAAGTGCTCAAAAATTGATTTTTTTGTAATAAATAATAATATTATTAATGCCCATTTTCCCCCTACTCTTTTTTTATTACATCTGACAACAAAAATTTTAACAAAAAATTCTTCCGAAAAACTCTTAAAATAAATGCAAAATAATTAAAATTCAATTATTTATGATATTAACTTTTTTTTTAATTAATTAAGATTTTTTTTACTAATAACTGTTTAAAACTTTTGATTTTAAATATTTTTTTTATTTTAGAGATTATTTATAACAATTAATTATTTCCTAAAATTTAAAGAATGAGATTGTTCTTTTTTTAAGAATTTAAAAGGTTTTTATTTTAAAGAATTATTTCATTTTAATTAATCGAACATTATTTTTAATTTACTTAAAATACAAATATGATTTTTAAAAAATATCAAAAATTTAATGTTCACCAAAAGTAACCCGAACAGATGGAAAATTTGCGTTACTTTTTAAACAGTCTATATAATCACAACGAAAGTAAATTTCTGCAAAGTAATTTATTTATGTTCTATCAGAGATTCAAATAAAAGCGAAATAAATTAAAAGTTGATTTTGATATAATAGAAACTGTTTTTCTTTCAGTTCGGTAATTTTCCCACTGAGCATCTGAGAATAATGGAATCATTTTTCAGGAGTTCTTTGTTATTGAATAGGGTCAGTAAGTCGATAAATCGAGTGTCTCCGTAACCGAGATTTATGGCGGTCTTTGGTTTGTGGTATGAAGGCAAAAATCCTTTGTCAGCTGTATCGTACTGAAATTTCTCAATGTTATACGGAGCCCCGGTTTCTTGATTAATTAGGCTAATAGTCAATTCGTTTCTCATCGGCCAGGGTAACTTATCGTCGTCATCTCCTTTGGCTATGTGAAAGAAAACCGACAGAAAAATACCCTGTTCTGTATCGAATCCGTCGGGATAAATACCGAGAATCATTTTATAGCCATTTCTGTGAGAATAAAAGTCTCCACTCATAATATAGGGATCAATACCTTCTCGAGCTAACTTCCATTTTTGGGAAAAATGTTCAATTTTCCAATCGTAAGGGGCGACATTTTCTTTCAGAGTTTGTGCAATAAACAAACTTGATTGTCTTAAAAAACCGATTGCTTCTTCTTCGGTTTTACTTTCTAAGACATTTTTGAATATCTTCTTCATTTCAAAGGGTTTCTGTGACTGGTTGACATCTTGCAATAATTGTCCCATCATATTTTGAATGATTTCCTGAATCGATCGTTTGATTCTATTTTCCATAAAAAATTTTACTTTATTATTTTCTACGTCTCCCTTTTCTATATGAACATTATCATCAGATAGATCACTGATCATTTTTAAATGCTCAATCCTTCTTTCTAGTTTGATTATTAACTTCTGAATTAATTTATATAAATTAAAACGAAGAATAATTAGAAAAAAAGTAATATGAATTTTACCTTACCAACCTTTCATTTCTTAATTAACCCATTAAGTACACTAGGCCCCAAATGAGGATCACTCAATTTTTATTAATTTTTCTGATATTGCATATGAGTTAACATGAGGTTTAGTCATTATCTACTAGTAAGTATGTCACCCTATTGCCTCAACTGTAATCACACGCAATTATCCCAGTAGAACAATAATGTTTATGAAAAGTTAATTTTTTGTCGAATTTAATATTTCTTAGTAAATTTAAGAGTACAAAATTAATCTTTTGCATTGGGAATTTTGTTCAGGCAACACTACTTCAACAGCAATATAATATTAATGATCCAGATGTAACGAATATAAGGTAAGGTCAAAGGATGTTTGAGTACTTTTGTCCGGAGAAATAAAAAGTAAAGATTTTATGAATTATTTTTGGATCAGAATAAACTCGCACTGATACACGGAAATAGAAGGTGTAGAATGACGGGTTTGAATAATTCAATCAAGATTCTTCAACATCAACAAATTACAGTCAACTTTTTAAACTGAATTATTAATTTCTATCATTTTTAAATATGAGTCACAACGTATAGCGTTACACTTTTCCCTGTTCTACGTTAGAAAACGAATTATTTCTCAATTGAAGAGTCACCAAGGATGAAAGATAGATCCTTTATGTGAAACTAGGACTTGATAAGACACCATTTGTGACACCAAAAAGAACACATTATTTAAAAGACAACATTTGTATTATAAGTATTTCTATTTCAAGAAATACTTCCTAAAAATCTCACGAAAAAATGATGTCTAAAAGTATCTCGATTCATTATTTGGAACTAAAAACAAGAGATTCAATATGGCTTGTTTTGACTTATAAATGATTCCTAATGAATAATAATAAATAATAAAATAACATCAATTTGGATAATAAATAGTTTTATATTATAATTAATTGTAAAGAATCCTGAAAAGCACCGAAGAGATTGTTAACCTTTATAAAGGCATCATAAACATAATATACTGATATTGGTTTGGGAATGAAACAAATACTAATAGAAGAAGATTAAAAACGAGAATAAGAAGATTATATTGTAGAAACAATTCGAAAGAAATAGAAATCACAAAATATAAAAACATGAAAATGAA
>MQRK01247492.1:0-14919 GCA_001938485.1 Girardia tigrina
GGGATATTGGTGTATTTAAAAAAATTAACGGTTTATGAAAACTGAAATTAAAACAAGAAATTTATTTTGATAAGATTTATTGATAAATACAGTATTGTACAAATGATATTTTACGAGACATCTTATATTGAATTTAAATTTTAGATAAAAGGGAGAAAATGCTTTTTCTACCCTCTCAGTTTAAAATATATAAATCAATATATGATTATTATATAATTAATATGAGGCTCGTATTGAAAAATTTACTTAGAGTAATTCTCGCCTTTTCTGATCTTTTTTTTCTTTGTTATAAATTTCAACTCTACTTTTATACCACAAACTATTCCTGAATGCGTGATAATATCGACTTTCAATCATTTCTTGAGCACGCAATATCAACTCTTCCTGTTTACACAACACGCGATATCAAATCACAATTTGTTAATAAACACGCGATTGACTTTCCTCACAGTCACGCAATCTTGTACTTATTAATTAAGGTCGTTTCTTTTTTGATACGTCTTTTCGAACCTTTAGTACCTTTTGTCGTCTTTCTTTAGGTTTTTCCTTTTTTTGTGTCCTTTTGTTTAAAATCTTTTTCCTTTATATAGTAGCTTTCTTACTCTAAATCTTTTTTATTTATTTATAAAATAAACTATTTCTCTAAATTACATAAATAACTTTTAATTTAACTCCATCTATTTACTATTATTATTCGTTTTAATTTATTTATTTATATATATTTTATATTTATTTTAAATAAAAAGTAAATATTTCTATTTAACTTGTAAAGATTTAAACAAATTATTAAAATAATATATTAAATTAAAGGTCTATCTCAACAGTTTTCCTTTTTCCAACATAACTCAATTCCGAACTCACTCTGGAAATTTATCCCGCCTATTATGTCTGGTTTAATGTCAGTTACAACTATGAACTACAAGCCCCAGTGTCTAATAAACAGTCCTCCTTGATATGTTGTATTTTTACTTTACATTGTAATTGTTAATTTATTTCTTTTAAATTTTCAAATTAAAAAAATAATAAACTATTTTGGCGAAACTTAAAACTAACCCCTCATAACCATAAAATTTATTTTCTCGCATTATCATTATCGTTCGAGACAGTAAAAACTCCTTCAAAAATGGTCAATAATTAATTAAAACTTTCATTATTTAATTTCTAAAAATTTTATTCTCATAAACACTGCATTTTCGAAATAGATTATCAAAACCTAAAAACTTTCCTCTTTCACTAGAAATATCGCATTTATTTGGGAATACTTAAATAAGTTTTATTAGAAAACAAAGTTTCAATAAATATTTTTTTACAATTAATTAATTGAAATTGTTAAATTCAATATGTATTTGTGGTTGATAAAACTTCCTTAATTGTCTTTTTCAATTAATTTAAGAAAATTTAAATAAAAAAACATTGTCCTCCAAGTAATAATTTTCTGATTAAAATATTTCTACATAAATTTAACTGATAATATTGAATTTCGAAAAACATTTTATTTACTCAAGAAATACAACTTAATTTTAATTCAAAACTAATTTTTAAAATAAAACATTTGTTTTATCATATCAAATATATTGTTCGGTAACGAAAATATTTTAAATATAATTTCAAAATTAGAGGAAATTATCAAATGCTTATAATTCTTTCGATTGTACTGACAATTAGTCATAAAATAATAGCGGATGAAAATCTAAATAAACCTGGATTAACATGTTACCAATGCAACATCATTCAACGTCAAAATGAACAAACGCTTCGATCATGTGATCCTCAATTGGATCAAATTACGACTTTTACGAATTGTAGCGCCTGTGGTAAAATCGTCACAGTAATGGCATACGATTATCGTAAACCGAGATTTTTACAAGACGTATTTTACACGACAGATATGAGTAAATTTTGTCTGAAGAATTTCGCGCCGTTGTGGCCGAATCAATGCGTGACGTATTACGGCTCGAATACGATTCAGACCCGATGTTTCTGTGACACGGCTCTCTGCAATTCCAAGGCCTCTTTACTCATGTCCATTCCTATTGTCGTCTTTTCTTCAATCTTGTTGCTAATGCGATTCTAACAACGCATCTCAATCGTATATCATTATCATTGTGTTTCAATAAGGCTGTGTTTATTGTATAAATTATTTATTGTTCAATAATGATTGTAGTTTCCTTTCTTCATAATGTTAAAAGGCAAAAATGACGTATTTTTTCGATTAACGTTATACATACAACTTGTTGATACTATTTGATTTTCCTTTGTCGAATGTAATATGAGGGATTTTCTATCCAAAATTGTCAATCTCTATTCAGGTTTTAATAAAATTAATTTTCGCGTTTGTTTTTTTTTTTCAAGTGAGTTTGTTTTCTATCAATTCAATTTGTTCCTTACATTTTTCAGCCACGTTAATAAAACCAATTTCAATAAAATTAATTAAAATAGTATTTTTTATAATGATAAAGGGGGTCATTTTTATCGAAAACCCTTACACGAGGATTCTTGGGTACGATTTATTTCGACGTGGGGCCATTAATTTAATAGATTTTTCTAAATTAGAATTTTTGGGATTAAAATGAAATGAATTTTTATTAATTAGGAACGGAGCCGGCCCTAGACAAGAAAAAACTGGTGGCCCCAGGAGCTGATGAGGTGTGATGATTGACGCATCTCCCCCTAGTGACCCACCTGTGATCTTTTTTGCTTCAATCAACTTTTGGAACCAACATCCTTCCCCCACCCACCCTCATCAGCTTTTCCTGTATCCGCCCCTGGCGGTCTATTAACTTTCGGCTTTAAAGCGGGTACATTTTCAAAACGCACACTGTCAGACTGAAATAGCGCAAGTAGGCTAACACTATAGCACGTTGATCGCNTGAGCGTGGTAGCCACCCCCAGAGCTCATCAACTCCTGTCTTAATGTCGGTTTACATTTATCAATTTTTTTATAATCTGTAGATTCAGTTGTGTCAAGTTCCCAATCAACATATGAGGTCCTAACGAGGACCGAATCACGTTCACAATTCATCAATGTTAATTCTTTATTGAGAAAGGCGAGTTAGGTCCACTGGAATGTTCGTAAATCGAGACTGAAGAGCTGACTGGAGCGGACGAGTCTTGGATTCCGAATCGTCCACCGAATACGAGCATTTGGCCGTTCTCGGTCACAGCAGCGCTGTGGGCCGTGCGAGATCCAGGTACTCAGCCCCCAGTAGTTGGGTTGCTGCAGCGGCCACTGGCCAGACAGAACACGAGCATTTGATTTATCCAGCCGTGATTGCCGCTGTCCGACACATTAACAGTAATTTGGTCTAATTCTTGCTTCATTTTTTCTATTTCTGGGTCGATAGTAATTTTTGATTCAAGATCCAGAGGTACTTTCATGTTTTATTAATAAATCAGTTTGACTTTCATTTGACTCTTCACTCAAGAGTTACTTAAATAATCAATCTAAGTAACATCTTCATTTTCAACAAGCAAAGGTAGATTTTCTTTATTCATATTTAATCACATATAGTTCATTAAATAAAACTCGATATCTCTCATTAATTTTATTAGATTCCAAAACTCCATACAATTTGATTCATTAAAACAACTTCATTTTTTAATATATATATATATATATATATATATATATATATATATATAATTTCAACTTACATTTATATATTTACAAAAAACTCAAGTAAACATAAATAATTTTCACAAAATTTCATAACTATTAATTTTTTTTTAATATTCTCAAACACACGTTATATTTATAATTATTGAGAATTACAATTTACAAGCACGTCAATTGAATTATTACTGAATCCGGAGTGTTGAATGACCTAATTTTAAGCTGTAATTTCAATTTTATTTTTATTTTATAATAATAAATAAAAATAATTATAAAAAATTAATAATAATTAATATATTTTATTTTATTAATTAATTTTAGGCATTGTACATCAAAATCAAATCAATAATAAATTAACACAATTAAATGACGCCAGAGACGTGACAAATATAAAATCATAAATACAACGTGAGCAACAAAAATGTTTCCTGTTCATTGTCACTGATACTACCCCTGTGCGGTAAATTTGACGTTAAATTTGTGTTATTTGGAACTTGAAAAAATACCATATTAATCCAGTTGTTTAAAATATGAAAAGGCTACATTTTTTGCTCATCCTGAACCGTAGAATGACGTTATAGAGGGATACTTCTGGCCTTTAAACTGGATATACTGTAAATAAGTTTGTTGTGATCTAACCAAGACGCTATATCGTTTTCGATAAAAATTTGAGTCAAACCTACAAGTCTCTCCTACAGTATCGTTGAGCGTAAATAATTTTTTATTAGTTTTAATTTAGAGAAGGATCGTTCAGCAGACGCCACGCTAACCGGAATCGTTAATAATATTCGCAAAGCTGTAGGTAAGCTTGAAAATACGTCCTGCAATCGATTTTTATAAATACAGGGGTGGCCATAAGTCGCTTTATCCAGTAAACTTGTGTGTGGTATATGCAACTGCAAACTTGCACTAACTGCAGATGTTGATAGCGACTTATGGCCACCCCTGTATATATCAGCGCTTCCACGAGAGTACAATGGTCCGGTGAAATACTTGCAAACGTTTTCAATTCCGTGAAGAGGTTTAATTCTTTGATATCACTGCTAGTGCTAGAATGAAGTTGACGTCCATCTGAAGGTTCTTCATTATCGGCATCGTCGGACTGTAATTGTTCCGGTACGGAAAGTAGCGAATTGAGCTCGGTACAGTGCTGTCGCAAAAAACTTATCGCCACAATTTTGTAGAGAAGAAATTCACATCTATCAGAGCTTTCTGATTTGCTGGCTTCACAATTAGAAGTCTCTCCAACATGTTGACTAAACTATTCCAACCTGTTCTGCAGTCTAGAATCAGAAACATTATGGTGGTGATGTTGTTCTTTTGTCGTATGTAGTTCAGTAAAATCTCGTACTTCTGCCGTGATTGTTTAAACAATTTTACAACCTCTCGAGCTTTTTTCATCACTTCTTTTGTATACACCTTTACAAATACTTGAGATTATGAAGAAATTACTGAAAAATTTTACATTCAAATTTAGTAAGATAGTACAACTCCTTCACTTCTTAAAAAACTATTAGTTCTTCAGTATGAAATGTGGTCTTAGGTAGATTTAAGTCTCTTGATTACATTGTAATAATGTAACTAACTGAATTTACTCAATTGAAGGTGTTTATGTGCGGATGAGATAAGTGGTTTACTGCAGTTAAAGTTATTCAAATGTATGGTTGACGTCGTTGTTTTGTTATATTTGTAGATAGTGTTTTTTGCTGTACTTGTGATTTTCTCAAGGAAGATAAGGTTTTTTTCATAAAAATTTGTGTGCTAGTTTCAATTTCAAAACCGGTAATCCTGGGATTGACATCCCTAATTGTAACACACTGTTGAAAATCCCGCCTGGAATTACATTTTCTATATTAATATTTATTGTAGTTTATTTAACATATAATAAGATTTTCTCGATAATTTACTTTGAGTTATCCTTAACCTGTACTTCGATAAATTTTGTAACTGTGATTGCTTTTAATAACGGATTGATAAAATTGGTTTTTTTTTACATGTGGGTATATAAACACACGATTTAATTCAAATAACGAGCCCCTGAGATTCTTTGTCTCTCAGCCTCTTCCAGTACCAATGAATTGGGTGAAAGTTACTGTATCCTTTTACAGTTTAAACCTAGACTTCTTCATTCACAAAATTCTATTCCAAATGGAAATTCATTGTTCCTTTATGGTCCAAATGGAGCAACTTATCAAGGATATCTGAATTGAAATCTTCTGTCTCCATAATCCGTTAATCACATGATACAAAAACCAACCTGTGTGCGGTAAGGTACTTGACGTTCAAGATGGAACATACTCCAGCAATATTGTGTATTCTCATTGGAACGTAGTTCCTTAACAGAAAGGTTGGAAGCAACTCAGTAGTCTCTGACATGTTCCTTAGGCAAACATCAGCCAAGCACTTTTAATGTTCTAAGTTCTTGGTATCGTTGCGGGTTATATTTTTTGTTGTGTCATATGGACAGTTTTGGTCTACTAAATAGATATTCTTTAACCAATGTACATTTATTTTCAGATTCACTCGCTTCTGAATATGGATCTTGAATCCGCGTGTACATGGATTTCCCAATTCAGTTACTGAATAATTTGTTTTGCAATTTAAACTTACACGTACATATACACTAAGCTAGAACATATGCCATAGTTACCTTAATAAAATGGTATATATGACACTGTCAGTTTCTTCAACGGCTCCGTCTGTATTTTACGAGCATGGTGTATGTTATAGATTTATGATATAAATATAAATCTTAGTATGTAAGTTTGATAATATAATCAGTGTTATGAAAGTTAATATTTGAAGTTATACTTCTTGAAAATACCGTGCGATTCATAAGTCGTCGTCTCAAGATATGGAACTATACTGCGATGTAATGTAAAACTTTTTGAATATGATATAAATGTATTACGACATGGTTTTTTACGCAGTACAACTTGAAGACATGAAAAGAAAAAGGTTTTACAATAATTGTTCAAAATGTTTACCATTTTTCTGCAAACACAGATTGCATCGCTCAACAATATTCGTGTAGCATTTTCGAATGATGTGGTGATCTATGTCTGACAGCACTCTTGAAATGGCGCCTTGTAATTCGTCGAGGTTAAGATAGTTATTTTCGATGGTGTAAACTCGATCTTTGACGTAACTCCATACCCAGAAGTCAGGTATCGTCAAATCGGGAGACCGAGGTGGCCATTCCTGGGGTCCTCTACGACCAATCCATCTTTATTGGAAATGTTCATCCAGCCACGTTCGCACTGCAATGCTGAAATGCGGGGGTGCGCCATCATGTTGATACCAGTGTTGCGTGTTATCCCCAACAAAAGGCAGCAACTTTTGATTCAGAACGTCGACATATCGTTTCTGGTTCATTGTTTCACGGATAATACTGAAAGTTATTCCAAGTTAGTAGGAAACAGATGCCCAAACAGTTAATCCCGGCGATTTCATAGGCACACAAATCAAACGATGTTCATTCTCTTCAGAATAATAAAAAAGATTATAATTTCGCACATGACCATTAAGGTAAAACGATGCCTCATCAGAAAAAATAATTCTTCTGCAAAAATTGGTGCCATTTTCGTTGATTATCCAAGAACAAAATTCAATTCTTCGATCTGGGTCATCTTCTGTTAACTCTTGTTGAAAAGAAACCTTGAAAGGCTTTACCTTGTCTTGCTTGAGGTAACGATGAACAGAACTCTGCGAAGTACCAAGGACACGTGCAACCCGTCGTTGATTTGCAGTATCGTTTTCTTTCACATACTGAACAACACTTTCCTTCATGTGTTCATCAGATGGTCTTCCTGATCGCCGTTTTGTTGACAAATTCCCCGTTTCTTAGAATTTCTTCTTCCAATGCTGAACCGTTGTTCTCGGTGGCGGTTCACGTTTGAAACTCTCTTTAAACAATTGCATGAGTAGTGATTAAAACTTTATCTTTAATAGAAAATTCGACATTTCCACTTGCTTCAGCCATTGTACTGGTAGTTGGCGCATTTGAATAAAAGTGAAAGTACACAAACTAATATCAGACATTTAAAATATCAATTTCATAGATATTGAATAACTGGATAATCAATTAATAGGCCGTAAACAATCAAAGGAATATAATTGAATATGAAAGTCTGCAGAATTCCATAGATGTTACGTGTGGTAATTTGTTTAAAAGTAAATTTATGAGTTCGAATAAATAAGTTAAGAAGAGATTATTTACATTAACATTAATGAGTATAAAATAAATAAATTGAATATAGTAAACTAAATTTTATTAAAGAAATTGAATTAAATAATTAATAAAAGAAAAATAGATTAAAATTAGAACTTCCGGTTTAACATTAGGAAAACTAAAAAAATTAAGTTCGAAAATTTTTTTTATATATTCGATTAAAAATAACTTGTCGATTATTAAAAACATTTAGACAAGTCTCGTTTGAATTTTTATTACAATCACATTTAGAGTCATTATGACTCTCAGAAAGTCTTTCGTCGTTTGTCATCCTTCTAATTTGTTTTCTTATTTCTATTTTTAATCATGATTATTCGAAAAATTTTTCTAAGTCATTTTTTTTAAAATATTTAACTTCTAAAAATTATTAATTAAAAATAATAATTTTTACCATTTCTCAATAAATCCCAAAATAATAAAAATTGTCATCAAATTTTTAAAATGCATTTAATTTAAATTTTACTAAAAAATATTAAACTTAATTTTAATTGTTAAATTAAAAACTTATAAAATGATTATTTTAATTATGTTCGAATAGTCAATCACTGTAAATTTAAAATAAAAAAATACCAATTTCCATCTGGGTGGGAGAATCACCATTCTAAATTCAACATATAGCATCAATGCATTTACACATTCAAACAATTTTAAATATTCCTTTACACCGATTTCAACAAGATCAAATTTATTGTGTTGGTGAAATTCAATCCGAAATCAAATATCAATAGTCAATTTGATAAAAAAAGTTGTATAGTATCAGTAATTAGTTGTATTGGTATAAATATAATTTTTAAATGGAGCATTGCGTTCTTTCTAATGGAGTTCCCATCGATTCTAACAGGAGATAAAGAATATTTTGAAGGCTATGATAAGCTTGTAATACAGGTATCTCCAGTATGCTTGTAGCTTTTGTTAACGAAACAAGACTTACACAGAAATCAGCTTGTTTCTGGTATAAAACTGTCAATTTCCCCATAGGCTTAACTTTGATGTTCTCAGAGAAACACCACTAAGTATACTTCAGTCACCGCGTTAGCACATTTGTAAGCCGATGAACAATCTTTATATAACTGAATGAATTGATCACAAGATCTCTCTCATAGACCCATCTTC
Source organism: Girardia tigrina (assembly GCA_001938485.1). Classification (NCBI taxonomy): domain Eukaryota; kingdom Metazoa; phylum Platyhelminthes; order Tricladida; family Dugesiidae; genus Girardia; species Girardia tigrina. The sequence continues at coordinate 8,958 of MQRK01247492.1, forward strand.
GCAGTAGACGAAAGATAATTTTTACCAGTATGGATCCAAAGACAACTGCTACGTGACATTGAATTGTCATCTTGCTATAATATTTATTTACGATTCATTATCAATTTCAAATATTTTATATTTCCCGTATATATTTACATGGGTTACCATTCAATAATGAATAGGTAATAATTTTTAATGTTTTTAAAATTAAGGAATATAACCTGCCAAGCTAGATTTTATAGTCTAGTTACTACCTAAATTAAATTTAAACCAATGTTGTATTAGAACACGAGCAAGAAGTAATTGCATCAGAAAAACCGTTGTTCAATAAAATATAAAGTAAATGTTTATCCTAGTACGACATCCTATTTATACATAGAACACGACTTTCGTAAAATATTTGAAACGCAACAACTAATATAAATAGCAAACGCCTTCTTCAACAATGTAATATTTTATAGGTTTTTTAATTGTAATGAAGCTGTAATAAGTTTTAAAACGATATTCATGAAATAAAATTAATCATTTTCCTAAAAAGCGAGTGGAGCATAATCGAAAATTATGTAAAATAATAAGTGATACATATAAAATCAATATTCGTTGTTAATAAATAAGGCTGATAGATATACAAAAATTTAATTCTGTTATTATTAATTTGAATGTTTGGCAATCTGTATAAAAATTGTTACAAGAAAAATTTTCATAATACAATTTTTATCTTTTAGACGAGAGATTGTCTGAACAAGTGGTTCATATATAAACACGTCAATAATATAGCAACCAAATCATCAATGAAACCGAAAGCTCCCAATAGAAATTCCGGTAGAATATCCAACGGAGACAAAACATAGAGTACCATTCCCACAACAATCATAATGATTCGTATTCGAAAAATCAGACTAAAATCTCCCTGCGTAATTCTCCAAAACCCATTTCGGAGAATAATAGGGAAATCTCTGATTTGCTCAAGCCACTGGAGTGGGACATAAAGAAAAAATAGCGATATAAAACAATGAGAATTTGAACTGATATACCGAAACTGACATTCCAGAAAAACGGCGATTATAGAACTTTAGAAAATTAACCACTTCGGTTTTTTCACGAGATCCTGTCCTGATTTCTTCTTGGGTGAAGTATTGTAACAGAAATGTAATCTGAATAAAATTAATTTGAACATCATGAATAATTTGTATTGGAAACATTTCTGCACACTTCTCTATTTATGAATATTTAAGTCTATTCTCTTAAGTTAGGGATTCCCTTCTGGGACTGCGAAGAAAATGTGAACTTCTTATTAAAATTAAATATTTTATACATATTTACCGAAACAAATATAGTTGATCTGAAATTAAAAGAAATGATTTATTACAGATCAAAGAGATTCATTTGGATATTGAAGAAACTCTTTGAAAATCTGGTTTTTATGGCTATATAAACCATCTAAAATCAAGGAAACCCATATAATTACTGAAAGCATATATCTTAAAAGGGTAACAATTATTCTCCGAGCAGAAGTAAATAAAATTTGAATAAATACCTCTGTCAAATATCAGCACACAAAAATAAATGATTGTGGATGTCTTTTATAATATGGTGCCCCAAGTTTTGGGTTCCTGGGCCAATTATGGAAATAAATGGTTAATCGTCATGCCTTTAGTTTCCCAAGCCGCACATACGCAAGCACTTTCTTGTTATGTTGTGTGTTTTACTGAATAAATGAACACGCTCAAGCTTCTCGGTTAGAATCGAATCAAATAAAAAATATACGGGATTTACCATTATAAACAAAGGATAATTGTCTGACAAATTATTTCGAAGAAAATTTAGATTATCATACGATATTATATTAATTGTTATTTATATATTTGGAAATAAATTAATTTATATTACTCATAAAAATACAAAACCATGCATTAATCCTTATTACCCTTAACAATCTGGTTTACAAACATCATGAAGCAAGCAAATTTTCTACTATTTCTCAGAAGATGTATTGAAGAATACAAAATCTACAAATAGCATCCACAATCTCGGCACTACCGTTCATGATTGGTCATCTTTACCTCAGACTAATCCTCACCTTCATGACATTTTTGTCTGATGTGCTAGTAGGTATGATATGATCATTGATCTTTGTGTACCATTTCTTCACTTATTTTTAAACTTAACATGAAACCATTAACTGTGTGTTCCCGGGGTAATTGAAATTGATGGCATGAACAACAGAAAATGCTGTTTCAAATAGATACTTCGTTGGACAATTAAATAACCGAACTCAGGCCGCGCTTTACCATACTGATCATCTGGTTGATTATTCAGAATTTTTTGGTGATGAGGTCGATAGAAGTAGTAGTTTGAACATTTCCGAGCTTGTCGATTTCTGAGTTTCATCTGCAGTGAAAGACGACTTGAATGAGCGACGCAAATATGCTCCCGAGATTATGTCAAAGCTAACGGAATATGAAGGAGAGGACGTAAAGGCACATCTTGTTACAGATGAACTGACTTATCTCGCAGAATGGATGGATACTTCAGCGTCTGAAGTCCTCCAGCATCTGAAGCAACTATCTCCATATGTTGAGGCTTTACGCAAAGGCTCCACGAAACTGAAAAACTGTATCTGTGAAGCTGAAAGCAGCACATTTCGCTTCTGTCAACCTGCTGTGAACTTTTTCCGAGCATGTCGTGTGTTTGACGTGACCAAGTTGAACATACTGAATGTAACTTATGAGTTTATTTGTGACAACATACCGTGGTTCGACGATAACATAAAAGCAAAGACTGAACTGCGTATCTACCTGTCAAGTGTTGGTGATCTGAGGGCAACTCCACATCTGGTTGACTTCTGGATTGCTGCAGCTCTGCAGTTTCCGAAACTTTCAGAAATAGCACTTAGTTGTTTGAGTGTACCGTGTAACAGCGTTGCTGCTGAACGATTTTTCAGTCTATACTCGGATGTGTTGAGAGACGACAAACGTAGCATTACGGGTGATAACTTGGCTATGTAAAACATGTTGTACTACAACTCTAGAAAGTTATAAACTAAAATTTAAAAAGAAATTTAAATAAAAGTCTTATTTTTCAGAACTTTGATATTGGTAAAATGCATGCCAAAACAATTTGCTTGTACGCGAAAACAATTGGTTTTCATTGAATTGAGCGTGTGTATTAAGTACTATTTTGGATGCACGTGACGTTGCGAATTTTACACTTTTTACCGCGATTGACCCGCGAATTTTAAAAGTTTTTGCCGCGAAAAATTTACAGCCCTAACCATTATTAACCCCTAATATATCAGAAAGATGCAATATATCATTACGATATGTTACATCTTTTTGGGTTTCTTAAGAGTACCTAATAGTGATTTAAAATATTATAGGCAATTAATATCAAATTTTTTAATATATCATTTTGTGAGACGACTTAAATATAATTGAGCAGATGGATCATGGAAGGCTTGAGAAGCGGCGAAAAATAGAAAACAATGGCGAAGGCTTGTACATAATTGGGTGCACCCATGACTAAGGTCCAAAAAAGTAGATCATTTGGTGTACTTGCTTTACAGCCAGTGAAAAAATATTTCGTCATTTTCTCAAAGTATAGCAGTATAATCAAATTTCTTGTGCTACGAAAGATATACAGGCAGAAAATTTTTAAGGAATTACAGGATGTTTATGGCATAAAACAGCAGTCTATAATACCGCTGTTCAATTTGAAATCGGAAAGAATAACATTATTGGAGTGTATGGACCAGGATGACCATTGGAAATTGATCAAATGCATTTAAAACCAATTTTAAGAAGAAATCAGCAAAACAGTGAGAAGAATAACTGTGAAGCCGTTGGTAGAGAGCCTAATTGTGATCAAAGAGAAAGTCCGTCAAGTTTCACAATCTTTTTTACATAAAAAAAATTTGGAATTGTATTTTTAAAAAAAAAATCTAAATTTAAAATGAAGATTTTCACAATTTACAGTAGAACTCGGTAAACATGGATTCATCGAACGGTAAAATTTATTCGATATAGTTGAAATCAGACTTGAACGAAATCATCTCATTTTATAGGCCGTCGTCATATCAATATCAGAAATAAGATAACAGTTAAAATTAAAATCATTATTTTATGAAAAAAAATGTTCATTTTGTTTGTCTGTTGCACAAAATACTTTTTCAAGAATATGGTTTTCAATCGTTTCGAATGTGACAGAAAAGGAATCGCTTTCTCATATTTCAGCCAAACAAAAGCAAAGTAGTGTGGAGATTACATTGATGATTTCAACCATTTAAACTTTGTTTCAATTTAGCATCCTATTTCTTCCACCTCATTTGCATTGTCGTCATTAACTTCATCAGCTCTTAAATTTTCAATGTTTTATGTTTAATATCTGAACCCATGCAGTATCATCGCATTCTTTAATTTTTCCGATTCTATACCTCTCTTTTAAATCGATCAATTCATCCCATGAAAACCTCAACATTGTTATGTACTGGATTTCACCTTTTAATACAACACTCACTTTGGATGAAAATTTTCTAAACTAAATGTGTGATCAACAGCAGGTCGTGATTTGCAATTTCTAGTAATTGTAGCTTGAATTTGAGGAACTACATTTAGTTTAAATTTTTATCCCTATTTATCAGCAAATCACTAAGGACTTGATGCTTAAGACAAAAATGTTCTGTAAACAAGTATTTGTTTCTTCTTAGTATTGTCTTCAATGATAATGAGAATCAAAAGTTTACCTGCAAGTCTTCATCAAGAGTTTAAGTGTCTTTCTTTCGACAATATAATATTTCAGGTTTATTTAAATTTTAATGAAAGGTGATATTTAATGTTAGAGGTTTTTTATTATTTTAACCCACTTAATCAAAACACTGACACAATCATCTTTAACAATTTAATTTTTAAATATTTTACAAAATGATTTTCAAAATTTTATTATTATTTTACAGATACTTTTTAAAAATCCTTTTAAATTTCAGACCTGATAGTGTTAAAATAAAAGTATTTTAAACAATTACAAAAATGAATCTGACTTAAACCCTGTTTTCCGCAAACTGTACTGAAATTCTTCTCCAAATTAATTGATTATGTGAGTTAACGAATCCGAATTAAACCAAAATATTTAAACATATCACATAGGTTTGTTAACGAAGCTTCAAAATCTATCCATTTTATACAAGTTCTACTTTAATATGAAATTCTCAATTTAAATTGTAAAAATATTTGCCTAATTCGTAAATTTGATACAAAAATAACAAATTAATATAATTTTTATTTAAAATTAATTACCCATCGAAAAATCTCATATTATTTATTATAATTAATGATTGAAACTCACCAGCGTGCGACAAACAGGACACGTCACTCCATTCGATGAATTCATCGTATTTGTCCACCCGAGAAAACATTGACCTATCATGTTTTGACAAATTAAGTAGTGATAACTACAAAAAAAACGGTTCTTGGCGGATTCGACTAAACTTAGCTTCACTAATGAAATCTTAAAGTAGGGTGTAAAAAAATCTTTCGCTTTATTGTCAAAGTGAACAAAATAACGGACTTGACCCACGACTAAAATCAGAGGTAACCCTTCAATTCTCCATACACCAAAAAAAATAAATATTGTAAATAAACAATAATTTAAATTAATAAAATAAATTAGGACGACAGATATAAACGTAAAAGTGGAAGAATTTTTGTTAATTTTGATAAAACAATTTGTTTACAATTTAATTTCAAAAATACGTTTCAACAAAATTTGAAAATAATTCAACAATTAAAAAAATGAATTGTCAAAAAATATCAACATGCGCTCCCCACGCATAACCATGATGCATCGCACCGACATGTTAATCGAATAAATATATATTATAAAAGCCCAAGTCACTCACTGCTTCACTAACGCTGACGTAATCAATAGATTTTATTGATTATTCACTGTAGTGAGTGTTTTATTAGAATCTAGACATTTTTTAAAT
>MQRK01247493.1:1634-18628 GCA_001938485.1 Girardia tigrina
TAGAATGTTTTAAGTCGTTTATTTAAAAAATAGAATCGAAAAAAAATTATTAAAAAATAGAATTTAGATATATTTTATTTACAAATAGGATTCCTATTGTATATTGGAATCTAGAGCTGATTGTTTATCTGTAAATAAAAAATTATTAAACTGTTCAGATCGTCTTCTGTTGTAGATTTTCATGTCGCAGTTATTAATAGATATAATTAGATTTGTAATACCTTTTGTAACAAACTACTTTAATTTTGTTAAGAGTCTCTGTTTTCTGACTCTACCACAGTAAATACAATAAGATCTAATTGATTTTAACCATCTTGTGTAAAAGCCACAAGTAATGTCCCCTTATTTGGGCCTGATAAAAATTTTCCATCAACATTTATAATTTTCCTGTATTTTGTAAAAAATAACTTTGTATAATTTCAGGACTTATAAGAACACTTAACATGCCCATTTTCCAATATTTCATCTCGTAATAAGACAAGAATTTATGACTTCCTTAAAGCACGCATTTAAATTAAAACTGCATCCAACAGTTTTGCATCGAAGCTTCATACATTTTTATTTCGCTGTATAACTTTGTAACTTATGCTCTTTAATGTCGATGATTTTGAAAACATGTTATCCAACTCCTGGATAGAACTGAAAACAAATTTGAAATTCGATTTTTAAATAAATTTATTTACAATTCTATTTTTTAAATAAACAATAAAAAAATTCTATCTTTAAATTTTTTCATTATCTGAATGTGTGATAATTTAAAATTGTCCATTAAAATATTTACTTGTATAACAGATATTTTATTAACTTTCATCTCGTTTAGGTTTTCCTTCATTTCTCTGTTAATTAAACCCTCCTGTAACAATCACTTCAAAAACAACCTATATTATTTTTGATAAATATTTACTTTTAAATCTTTTACATTCTTTATTATTTCTTGATTTTGTTTTTCATATTTGTCTTGAGATTCTTGAATACAATTCTGAAATATTTATAATTGTTATACCTTTTATTAATTTTATTCTTTATTATTTGATTAAATTATCGGAACTTGTGATAATATTTACTTGTTCTGCAGCCATTTTATCAACTTCCATCGCCTTAAGTTTTTCCTTTATTTCCCTGTTTTCATTCTCATATTTCAATTCTAAATGAATTATACTTTCCTGTAATAAATATCACAGTCACATTGTTTGCTAGTACATCCAAATATACTTTCAAATCTTTGTTATCCTTCTGTAAATTCTCAATCACTTGAAACATCATTTGATTATGAGAAACAATTTCCGCTAACAAGTGATTCTTCACGTCTTTACTCTTTATACCAGACAGATTACAACCTATATTGAAATACGGACAGTTGACCAATTGATTATGACTTATTTTTAGATGATCTTCGATGTTTCTCAATTCGTCTTTGAACTCACAGTTGTCCTCGGGACATTTAACAATTGTCTTAAATATTTTTCTATTCATTGGTTGATCAATGTGAATATCTCGATCCATATTAAGTAATTCATCCGTACAATTGTCCGTATTTCCTGGACAAATTTGGTCTCCTTCATTCAAATATTCCTGAATACATTCTAAACAGTATCGACAGCCACAGGGACTACTGTGAGCATTTATCAATGTTCTGTTACAAATCACACAGCATATCTCATTATCGGATCTTTGATCAAATTTTAATCGAATGTCTTTCATAATTTGCCAAATAATCTTCCATTTATCGTTCGTCATATTGATTTATGAAATATCTGATGTTAAAATGAAAAATTATTAACAGAAATTTAATCCTTTATAAAGTTATAATCCTTTAAAGTTATAAGAACATGAATAAACACGAACAATACTTTACGGAGTTATATAATGGGAGCGCATTAAGTTTGCAAATGTCCCTACAATATATAAAAACAAAATATTTTGCTCATATTTTATAAAAATATGAACATGGGTATCAATCTTTATGAAGTCTCTTGTGAATCAAATATTTGTTTTCAAAAATAGAAAGGTCGAAAAAAATAGAAAAAAATGGATTGTTTATAGTTTTGTATATACCGAGAAGAAAAACTTTTTTGTACAAAAAATATGCAGTTGTCATCGTTTTGGCTTTAAGAAATCAATCCATCATAGAGGCTTTGAACTCACTTCATCTGAATATGGAATTTATTCAGAATTGGAAGTAAATAATAAACTTCCTTTCTTGACATTCTTATAATTAGGATGAATGAGAGATATTATGCTGAATTATGTAAAAAATAACAGATACAAGTCATTACACAACGTCACAGAAGCCGAATAAGTATTGCAACTTGCGCAATGATTAAGCTTAGAGAGCAGTTTTAACCTCAAAGAAATCAACTTCAAGAGCAGTATAAAGATCACTAAGACAATTGTCTGGGAAAACTTCTCTATATTTGCAAGAGTTGTAAAATAAATCAGAAGAGCATGGATAGATTTAAGGCTTTTGAAATGAAGTGCTACAGGAGAATGCTGTAGATCACGTGGAAAGAAAAGATGACAAACGACTTTGTCTGGAGGAGAATGACAGAAATACTAGGTAAAAGACCAGAATCAATAGAAGAGATCATCAAGAGAAAGAAGCTGAAATTCTACGAACATAAGATCAGAAGACAAGCATTAGAGAAGGTTGTGATTGAAGGAGAAAAATCAAAGAGACAATGGACAGACGACTCAAAAAATCGAGTGGACTGAACATGAAAGATCTGAGAAGAGAGGCTATAAATAGAGAGATGAGGTGAAGGCTTGTGCATAATTGGGTACATGCATGGCCCAACGGCTAAGATCTAAAAGAGAAAAGCTGAAAGAAATTTCTAATAAAACTGAAAATAAAGAGACACAAACAAATTATATAAAGATAAGTGTTGCTAAACTACTTTCAACAACATGTTTTAATTATTACTTTTTAGAACTATTCCCGAGTGCTGTGAGCATGTTAAATGAAATAAAAAACATTTTAATCAAGTAAAATTAAATAAATGTTTAAATTAACTGTATTATACAAAAATTAACTTTTTGAATTAGTTCGTTTAGGTAAATATTAAACGATAATCAAATAGTTCATTTTTTGAAATTCATTGTGCATCCCTAAAGATAATAATCAAAAGCGATCGCCAAACATTCAGTAAAAGTCAAATTTTCTAAAGATTTACACTCTCAAATTGACGAGGATCCACTAAAACAATACACCCAAAAAATATAAAAATTTCACTTTTACTACAAAAATAATTTTAGTGTTTTTTGCAATTTTTAAAAAAAAATAATTTTTTCTTTAAGATTTTTTTTGATAAAAAGAAATCATATATCATATAAAAAATATTCGGAAATAAAATTCATTTCTCATTCGAATGCGATACAGAAGAAAGTGGAAATGATTCTCTAAAATCGATTCGAATGAGACAAATAAAAATCGTCGGAGAATTTGATTGATTCATTCAAATAAACACAAAATTATCACAAAATAAATCACAACGATAAATAATTATAAAAATAAACGAACTTGTTTCAAGTAGAAAATAACTAATTTAATAAATTCGCAAAATTTGAATTATTTAAACAAAGATTAAATGAGAGAAATTTTCGGTAGATATTTTAAAAAGTTTTGAGAAAATATTTTCATTTGTTTGAAAAATTATTGCATTAAATATTATTAGGAATTTCTTTAAAAAAATAACGTTTTATCATATAAATCAAGTTTAAATGTAAATAAAATTCAAAATTTTTTTTAAAATGTTTTCAATGTAATTTAATGTTTTTGTAGCGAAAAAGAACTTTTTAATGCAAAAGTTTATTTTTCAATGAATCAATTTATTAATAAATTACATAATATTATTAATAAAAAAAATTTTATAAAAACAACCACGTTTTTCAAGCATTACCAATGCACTAAAAAGAGGAAAATAATTTTTTTTCTAGACATGTGCGAAATTTTATACCTAACCCAAAAACGTGAAGCGGATTTCTGAATTACTGCTATTAGTAGCTGCTATTTCATCTTTACTGCTTTTTAGTAACAATCTATCATTTCTATGCCCCACGTTTTTGGTTAGGTATAAAATTTTGCACGTCTAGAAAAAAATTATTTTCCTCTTTTTAGTGTATTGGTAATGCTTGAAAAACGTGGTTGTTTTTATAAAAAATTTTTTTATTAATAATATTATTTTACTATTTTTAGTTATCATTTAGGAATTTAAATCTTTCGATTGATTTCGAATAACAGAAATGATAATAAAACCAAAATAACAAAGTTTTATTTAAATAAAAGCAAGTTTTATTTCAAAATAATTTTTTTGTACGTATTAATTAATGTTATTGATTTTTTCATAAAGTTAAAATTTTCATAAAGTTAAATTATAGCATATGTAGTTTATGTAGAGCCGTAAATGTTTTAAAATATTGTAGTGTTATCGGAAGCAAGCCTGTATAAAAAAATTCAGCTCAATTGGATGACTGAAAGTGTTCGAAAAATCAATCGCAAGATTTGTTCCAGACAGACAGACAAGAAACCAAGCTTAGAAAAACATGGTAAAAATGAGGTAAAACAAAAATATGTCAGATGCACATGCATCTTGTTTTGTATTTAGTTGAGACTAGACAGGTACTAGAAAATTTTGAAATTTTAAGAGATGGAATCTGCTGAAATATTTAGATTAGTGGGCGAAATTAATACATCTTCTGTACAGCAATGGGAATATTAAGAGAATTCTATTTCGATAAATTTAAATAATTCTCTCTGAAAAATTGTAATGTTTAAGTTTGAGATTCTTAATAACATATTATCTGATATTTTCTATATCAAAAATAATATTTCTCAATACTTATTTATGCTGAACTGCAATTTAAAAGGGTAAGGACTGTCCGATAGATACATCAAATGGAACAGAAAAGTAAGTATTATTTTTTTAGAGATGACTTATTACAAATAACTTGTATTATATTAAAATACATATTATTTGAGGTTGTTTAACCAACCTTTCTAGTATTCGAGATGACGCTATTATTTCATAACTTTTTAAAATAAAATATACAATTGGTTAATAGATAAACTATATGGATAACATAAAAACAGATAAAGAAAAACTAAACCAATAAAATAATATCAACCATGTTCGTCAGGCCGATGAAGAATCAACCAATCTATTGGATCGTGGTAACATGTGAGATATTTTAAAAAAAAATAAATGGAAATTGTTATTAAGTGAAATATTTAACATGAAAAAACATGGATGTATTTTTAAATAATGTCTATTAAAAAGACATTTTTTTAAAAAATAAATTTTGCAGATATTTTATTCGTTGGTACAAACTATATTGGCAATGATAGGCGATTTTAATATTAGAGAAATTTAATGAAAACGACAGTTTTGAAATTTGTAAGAAAAAGTTCAAGCTGATTATGAAAATACAGGGGATTTTTGATCTAACCTTATATATTCCATTCTTGTTGACGGCTGTTTCATTAAATATGTATAAGGAATTAAATGAAAAGAAACAAAGCAAATGTGAAGAAAGACTGCAAATTTCGGATAACTCATTGGGACTAATAAGACAAACTAAGACAATTTAGAGTTTTCTTTAAATTTAGAATTTTAAAAATAAGTAAATTTTATTAAAAAAAAGAAAAAAAATTTATTGTTTTTAAGTAAAAATTAAATTGATATATATATATATATATATTGAAATGAACGTTAAATTACGTTTTATTTGAAAAGTTTTAGTTACAAAAAATTATATATGGTAACTCCGTTAAAGTGTAGAAATTATCGAATAAAATAATTTTCTAATTTTCGAATTGATTTTTTGATTTGACAACTCAATTCTTCTTCGTAAAATGATGATTAAGTATTTTTCTGGAGAAAACGTTATTGACGATGTTGCGATCGCGAATGAGACAATCGTTATAAATTTCTTGACTTTGTCGCCGCGAATTCTACTGTCGTCGCTATTCAATATCTGCCTCGAATTGCAGAGTGGAGATTGAGTGCTCAGAAAAGTACGGAAATATGCTCAAGAACTGAACTCTTTCTACATGTCTCGAGGCAGCGACGACGCTCGATTGACAGGATCGGTTGACGTGTTGATTCCCAGAGTGAGAGAGATCGTCGGTGGCTCAATGAGGACCTGGGACTTCAAGGAACTGATGGAGGCGCACGCGAGAGGAAATCTGGACCCCCAGCCGTGCTGTTGGAACATAGACGCGCGCGGAGATTCTGATCGACAGAGCATGCTGATAGAGGAAGTTATATGTATTTTTTCGTGCTTTTATTATATATACTTATATTTAAAAATAAATAATGACAATGATAATAACAAAAATAATAGTAAAAATATTGATAAGAATAAAAATAATAAAAGCAATAAATATAAAATTAAGAATAATAATTTTTTACGGTCCACTATCGTTAAATTCCAGTTCAAAAGCAAAATACCCTAGTAGAACACCCACAAATCAAAATACATAAAAGAAGAAAAACCAAGAAAATACTATTATGTAATACATATATTAAAGATGAACAATAAAAGATATAAATTCTTTCGAGATCCCTTTCACGACGCCCTGAAAAGAGTTACCGGCCCTGAAACGAAATAATTAATTGAAAAACCCAACAGAAAACAAATAAGTCACCTCTTGGACGACCCGTTGTTGTTAAGGGGTCAGCCGACCCTCCACGTGTAGACCTCAGCGAGACCAATCCCTGAATGCCGCCCGCGAAATCATAGTATTTTTCTGGAAAAAGTTATACCCCTGTGAAGACATATAAATTAATTAAAAAAGGACAAGACTAATTAAAAAGATAAAGAACAGTAAACAAACTTACGATGATTCAAATCCACAAATAAAGAACAACATCACGCGATGAATAGTCACCGGTGATAAAGAGCACAATGACAAAGTAGTCATTGTCTGGATTTTGACACACCACAACAAATAAAATTGAAAATAATCGTGTTGGCCAATTAGAAGAGGCCACGAATAAAATTGACACAACAAGTAGGAAACGCCGTTCTAAATACAACCGCTCTTGTCCACCAAATCGCACTTTTTATCGCATAATTTTGACAGCGCACATTTTGCACTTTTATCCGCACTACTTAATTCGATTTTACATTCAACCTTTGCCTTCGACAATTATCCAGTTTTCGAAGAATTTTTGCACGATCAGAATATTCGAATCCGACGTAGAGCGACCGATAAACAATCCGAAGAATAAATCATTTATGACGAAGGGCCGAGAATCAGATAACCTACGACGTCAGACGATCATCTGAGCGTAAAGGAGAACCCCGTGGTACACCGAGACATTCTTCCGAGAAATCAACCGTATATGTAAATTTCATTTATGTTATTATGATGAATAGATGTATTAGAGTGATTTTATCGTTTTATAAATCTCTTTCAATTAATTAATAACTGGTAGAGCTTTTTGTGTGTTTTTCGCCTAGAATAATTCCAGCCCGTCGTCGCCGCCGATCGCCGTCTTGATATGACTACAATTATAGTCGAAGAACTCGTTGAGTACGTCGAGAGTTTCTTAGAAATCGCCCACGAGCCCGAGGTGAATGAGAAAGACCAGACCCTTTGAGGTGACTCGCAATTAGTCATTACCAACATAAGGTCGATAACGCTGGGCGAGATGTTTGGGGCCAGTGACCCCCCACAGCCTGTCCGCGCAGGGTGGAGTATAAGTGAGTGAAGTTTTAGCTTAGAGTTTAACCTTTTGAAATAGAGCGTAATGGTAATAGTAAATAGAGTTATTGATAGGAACAAATCAGTTTATTATACAAGTTAAATTAGATAGGAACCTCAATTGGCACAAGTTTCTTTTACTTATCGAATATTTGTCATGCCATAAATACTATTTTTAATTTTACTATTTTAGTGATAAATTTTGGTGTCTCATTTTATATTTTGTGTGGTTATTATGCTTAAGTTTTATAATTTACAAAATAAAAATTACCGTTCATACCAAGTTTTTAAAAGAGTCGATTTCGCACGCGAGTAAAGGATTAAAATAAGACGATTAAAACAAGCGAATTTTGATAGATTTTCGTTAATATTTTATTAGTGGATTTTAAGGTTAATGAATGAGTTTTGAGTTTCCTATTTTAAACTAACAATTCTCGTAATCTTTCGTATACGATCGAATTTTACTTTTTAGAAATGATTTACGATTTTAATGTATAAATGAATTTGAGTTTAACCTATTCTGACGATTGAGTTGAGGCGGGAAAAGTTTTTAAGATAGATTTTGCGATTTACAACTGAGCAAACGAAAATCGAATTATATCAATTTGTTATTTCTCGATTTAGTTAATTTTTTTTATTTTTTTTATGAAATTCTATTTGACATTTGATAGAGTCTCAAAAATAGTTAAAAACTGTCCAGGGAATACCCAGAATTTATCGAAATTAAAATAATCCACACCTTGGTATTAATAATAATAATTCCACTTACTAATTATGATGAATTAATTTCGAATTGATTATATAATGCCTTCATAATTATAGTAGTTAAATCGGCCTAATATCGTTCGTAATGGATGTTAGTAATTCCGATGTCTATTTGATAATAAGGATCATAGTGTTGACTGATAACAGAATTTCGGAATTAATGATCCGACTTAGTTCGAGAACTCATAATATATCCAGTGAAAGCTGACGATAAAGAGGTGCTGGTCGATATGCTGTGAGAGAGTAGTGTTAAATAGCAACAGCAGCGCATAACGAAGTTTTAACGAAGCGTTTACTCTGCTCTAAACAACAATGCCGTAAGTTAATAAAATACAACAAACAGATGCACCAAGTCCACACGCAAACATAACAATGCCATAAGTTTCCTAGTACACCGTAAACATAAAAATAGATGGTAAAGCATCCATTTATAGTTTAGGAAAAGCATCATCTCCGAGCGACACTATGCTAGGCGGGGGGCCCTTAGCTCATCCCGTCTATACCCGAACCCGATGGCCCTCCAGACTCGGCACTGCTAGGCAGATGTCGAGCGAGAAGAGGCGTCCGACGCTATAATGTATAGTAGAATGAATAAGCAATGTAGAGAGTGGTAGTTAGGTAATAAACTACGATTTGGTTGTGGCCACTGGGGGCTCTGAGCAATCAAAACTGTCGTAAACAATAGGGTCGCGACAAATTATAATAGAGATAAAATTAATAATTATCATAAAATCGAATTATAATAAATCAAACAACAACGCTACCGAATCAACTCCCCTCCACTTGATGACCCGTGGGAGGTCAAGAGATGGTATAAGCTTCCACTGCGCTGCTACTGCAACATATATAATTGTTTCATAATTCCTTGGATAATTCTTATTGTTAAGAATATAGTCAGTCAATTTTTACTGATTTCTATCCAAGGATTCCTTGAACTTCTAGGTTGTTGTTCAGTATATCTATTATTTTTTTTTAAAATAATATTTAACAATTAATTGTCAATAAAATCTGTAAAATTCGAATACTCCCAAATCAGGTTCTGCTTAAAATTTACAACCACGATTTTAACAACAAATTTAAACCTCGGGTGGATGTATATTTATGTCGTACCAGTCTTCCTCATCAGAAGTTGGAGAATCATCTTCATCTACGGATTCTTCTCCTTCGTCTGAACTACTTGACAATAAATTGTGATATTCTGATTCAGATTCAACAAAATTCATTGTTCTCACAAAAAAGTTCTATTTAAAAATAAAAGAAAAGGTTAATAATTTTTTCATGAATATTGTAATACTTTGTACTTATCAATTTATTAAAAAATTATATAATTGATTTAATTTATGAATGCAACGATTAAATTATCAAAACGAATAATTTAACCTTACTTTTTAGATGTTAATCAAGTTAATAATGAATGTGCAGTAACGTAAATTCATAAGTAATATTTCCCGAATTAAATCGGGCTTATGCGTTAAGTGGATAAATAGAAATTTCAACGTAAATTAGAATTTCAAATTAATGATTATTAATTAATTATTCAATATCGCATTGTGGACCGGTCACGAGTTAACTCGTGTTTGCTCTTGCATTTTCTATTGCAATTGACGAAAGCAAGGTATGCTCATCGTGTTCTTTTATAACAAAATATATTTTTGTAGATATTTAGGATTTAAGAACAATTTTATTTATATTGTTTCACTTATACATGGAATTACGAAATAATAACCGGTGACATGAGAGATTCAGTGTAAAATTGCCGGTAAATAATGTTATAATACAAGTAGTACATTACTGAAGCTTTAATATAAGCGTGGTTTTTTTAAAAAACTTTAATATTTTAATTGTTTTTCTTAGTAATGATTGTTTAACAAATTATTATTTATTTATATTTTTAAAAATCCATAAAAAATCTAATTGAAGAAGACTGATCGTCATAATTGTATAAGTCAAGATACATTTCCGTATACAGTGTTAAGGACACCATCGTCAAAGGTCCACCAGTCGTACAAAAATAAATCTTAATTTTTATCATAGCAAACTAATTTACACACAGAATGAATTCTTTCGTCGTTAATCGAATTTCATCCGCAGATTCTCTACATAATATTGTATTTCATTTAGAGTCTTTTCGAATGATTTGAGTTTGAATGGAGAGTTAAGTTCGGAGGGAGACGGTTCTAAGAAACTCACAGTTTCTTGAGTCGTGGATGATGACGACAAGTCTTCACTTTCTGTTTCTGTCACCTGTGAAAGCTGTTTTGACTTAGGGAATATCAAATGTCCATTGTTCGATATTACTACTAGCTTCCCCACATATTCCGTAATATCATTAACTATTTTTTTCAGTTGTTCGGATTTTGAGGAAGACTCAGAAAATGTATCAGGAAGGTCCGTGGTCTCCGCAAATTCGTCCGTGTAACAAGAATTTGTTTCACAAGAAATGGTTGATTCCACCTCTTCAAAAGATTCGTTCTCACTTCTATAAGATTCTTCAGACCCAACTGAAGGACTCTTTAATATGACCAACAATTTATCGACCTTAATTAAGATTAAAATAAGAGAGATTTAAAGTTGATCTTAATAATAAACCTTTCTCTTTAATGCATTCTCATCATGAATAATCTTCAGCAACTCATCACAGCCTAATATTAACAGCATTTCCGTTACCTTCTCCGCTTTATTCCCGGCATATTTATAGGCGATTTGAAAAACCTTTTCTTTTAATTGTTTCTTGCATCTGTCTTTGTCAGCACATAACATGTCTTGTGAGTTTTGACCGGGTCTGATGGGATCATACGACAGGTTAATGATACTTCTACCCTCCTTATGAGCCTTCAAAACGACCAAGGCTTCCGAAATCTGAGTCATAAATAATGATTTTGAAAATTATTGATACGAAATACCTTCATTCTTAAAAAACCTTCATTAATGATCATGCAAAGCACTTCAACATTGTCGAGTTCCAAAAACATGCCGGTAATCTTACCCGCCAAATCACCGGCTATTCTTTTAACTAAAGGATATAATCTTTCTCCTAAATTCTGTTTAATCTCAAATGATTTATCATCTGTAAGTCTAGATAGGGTGGTCAGGTCAGCTCCAGCTTTTCTTCCCATTATTTCGCAATCTTGTTTCATTGATGCTTGATTATAAATCATTGAAGATGTTTGACTTGGTCGAGTGTTATTTGAGACCAAATTCTGCTGAAACTCATTATTTGCTACTGATGATTGAGGTTTATTTGTCGTAGATGACTTATGTTTTTCAAAAACTTTTTTCTTCTGAGATAGTGATACATAAAGAGGTTTCCCTCCGAGGACCTTACGATTCATGTTGGATACAGCTCGCCTGGCCTCCTCTGGGGTCGAATAGCAGACAAACCCATAACCCATTGATGACTTATCGTTTTCATTAAGCATTACTTTCGCGCTTTTTATTGTTCCAAAAGTAGCGAATTCTCGTTTCAGTTGATCATCATCAATATGTTTGCCAAGATTGTTTATATAAACATTTGTCCCCGAGGTTTGGCTTTTATTTATTGATTTTGCTATCTGTCTTTCAGATTGTCTTATAAACCGGCCGACATATATTGACTGACCTCCGATTGTTTTTCCATTCAGAGCATTTACGGCTTTCAGAGCGTCTTCGTGGTTCTTGAAGTTTACAAATCCGAATCCTTCAGAATCTCCGTTGCCATTGACCACGACTTTGGCACTAACAATCTCACCATATCTTTCAAACATTCTTTTCAAACTATCATCATTTAAATGATCAGCAAAATTTTTGATAAAGCAATTCGTGAAAGTAGTATTGTCCTTAGTTCGTTCATTTATCGGAATAAATTTCTCAACATGAACGATTTTGTCTCCGATCCTTTTACCATTGACGCATTTTATTGCATTCTCCGCATCCTCCTCGCGGACAAAATTGATAAAGGCCTGGCCGGTAAAACGTCCTCCTTTATCCGTACAAAGCTTACATGAAACTATTTCTCCAAACTTGGAAAAAATATCTCTGACTTGCCTTGCTGTTATTGAGACATCTAGATTTTGGACGACTATGTTACCGATAGCTAACCTTCGAGAGGTTGGGTCCTTTTCTGACCACATGATTCGGCAAGGCCGATCACAAATATTTTCTAAATTCATGTTTTGCATTGCAATTTCCGCTAAATGTTTATCATATAAATTCCTGATTTTCCTGCACCAACTTACCTTCCTCCACGGTTTCATAATTAATGTAAGCGTACCCAAATGATTTGCCCGATTTTGAATCCCTACATAATCTAAGTGATATTATATGACCAAAGGGTTCAAATTTGTCATATAGAATCTTCTCCGTAACTAGTCGATGAAGATCTCCCACGTATAAACTATTGCTGCGACGGTTTATATCGGCCATGGCATCTGAACACAGGACAATATGAAAATAAAAATAATAAAAATTTATTTAAAATAGTTTTGTAGCCGTGAATTAGTTATTAGAATGTCGAGAAGAGTTCTCAGAGATTTGAGATCATTTAATTTTGAGGTTTAGTTATCTAAAGGAGCAAAGTAATAAAGAATTTTTTGCGATAAATTTCGACGGATTAACCGTCATTATCAGACAAAACTAGATCAATACTGATGAACTGACCTTCATATACAGAAGCATTGTTCATTTCGTAATCACTGAAACCTCGGAAAATTTGTCATGAACACTAATCGTTTACACTCGCCAGGAGGGTTTATATTATATAAATATTTTTTCTATAAAAATGAAGTATCAAAGAATAATGTCTACAAGCGGAGATGTTCGGCACAGCGTAATCTTTGTTGAAGCAAACCAGGGAAGGATATGTTGACAAATTATTCTATTATCTGTCTTCCCTCACCTCACAACAACCCGACCTTCTTTCATGCGTATACGAGCAAGGACGACATCTCATAGACCTAACTCTTCCTTCATTCCTCATCAAGTCGCCCAGGACCCTCGAGGTTCTATCTGTCCTTATTCTAGGACTTATACACCACATATTTATATTTATCTGTATAATCAATCAGTATTAATCTCAACAAGAGGAACACAGAAATAATCGCGACAGAATCGTCTGAAGATTGTCAAACAGAGACAAGAGTTCATTCAATCAAATTATCGTAATCATGGAGAACATCGAAGATACAAAAGCTCACCGTAGACGAAACGAGATTCACTCCAAATTGAAAAACAAGGATCAAAAAATAAATATGTATAAATAAATGTAAATAAAAATGTCTAAAAATAGAATGCAAATCGAAACAAAACCGAGTGTGTGTGTATCAATTGCAGTGAGTGTGTGTGTCTGGTTTGCAGTTGAATATGATTGGTTGAATTATAATCAATCGATATGTCGTCTGTCAGTTGTTTTCAACGATATTTCACCAATCTTGAAATTTATATATTGGACGTATATCTCTATTATGTATATTATTAATATTTATTTATATTTATATGTATTTATTAATATTATAGTATATAAATTTATTTAAGTGTTCATAGATTGGCCAGTAATTATTGTTGAGCTAATACAATGTAAATGGGGAACGCTGAACTGGAGTGAGGCCTCAAAAGGTGGCGAGATCCATTTGTCTACCGATCTTTCTGTATACACTTCGCTTATACTTGACAGTTTGCGTTTACTTGCTCGTCTTCCATTTTCTGGTTGCAAAGACAATGTTAATATTATTTATAACTATATTGTGATATATAAGCAAAATAATAAGACATTTTCTGTAATTAACATTGTTGGGTTCTTGATCAATATTAGAATTCATTAACACCAAAAATTTATTAATAACACAATTAACAATTATTCAAGCAATTTTAGTTAACAATTTTTGTTGTAATAAAAATTTTTTGTAGAGGAACTTTTCATTCGTTTTCTTTATGACCAGATTCTTATATAAAAATATGAAATTATAAATATAAATAACTGATAAGTTATTTAAAATTGAAAATTTTTAATTCTATTTATTTGAAAATTTACATTCCTTATTTTTAAATTAAAACCAACAAAATTTTGTCATATTTTTACTAAATTAACTTTAATGATTTTTTATTATTTTAGAATTAGTTTAATGTTATTTCTCTTTTTTTTGTGAAACATTTCTAATTAATAAAGATTTTAACGTTTTATTTTTTTCAATATTAAAAATTTTATTATTAATATTTAAAAGCATTTTTACCTACAATTATTTTAAATACCATGCAATTTAAATACCAAAAAATAATTTAGAGTATTTTACAGTAATTTACAAATTTTATTATTATTACGATACGTTAATGATAAAAGTCTTAATTAAATTTTTTTTACAAAACTATTTAGAATAACTTTTAAAATTATTACAACTTATTTTATGCTTGTATTTATATATATATTTCTTTTGATTTAAAATTTGATTTTAAATATTTACTTATTTCAAATATTATTTATAAAAATTATTTATTCAAAAATTTAAAGAATGAGCTTTTCACCTGAGTCCTTCACAAACATTATTTAGATACAGAAACAAGTTAATAAAAAGTCTAGTGACAATTTAAGCGCAATTTCCTTATGTTATTCGGTGCCCAAATATTAAAACGTTTATATCAGTATTTGACTATGATTAATTTTTTGTGACCGAACGAAAGGATATTTTTGAAAACTTTCTTCGGCAATATTGTTCTAAATTATTGCAGGAAACGATTGGTAAATGTTTCAAGTCTCTAAGTGGTCTGGTTGCCGAGATATAGGCCAAAAACTGCATTTTTTCGAGGTTTTTTGGCTTTTCCGGGAAATCCATGAAGGAATTCCGGGAATTTTTTTGGCCCACAATCATCCTCCGAACTTGCTTAACATATTTGCTTTTGGAACTAGCCCTCGATATTGCTTCGTTGAGGAGGAGATACGACTTAAAGCTGCGGACACACATCCATCCACACAGAAATAACCAATTAATAATCGCAATTGTCAGTATGGAAATTGCGCTAAAAAATTATGAAATATACTTGTGAGGAATATTTTTGAATGGTGCGTACTGTATGTTGATTTAGGATTATGTTTCTCCCACCCAGATGGAAGATTGATATTTTAAATATTTTAGAATGTCGAATTTTTTATTCAATTTTAAAATTTAAATAACTAACTTTTTAATTAAATTAATATATCAAATAATATATTTCAAATATTTTTTTAAAATTGTGAGAAGTATTTGTGACATCAATTTCCGAAATCATTTTAACTCAATTTATACATTTATTAATAACAATTTTCAAACAAAATTTCCGACTCTACTAAATTTTTAATCAATCCGCCGATCTCTATTTTCCAATAATTTTTAAATTATTTTAATTGCAATCAAAATAATATTTTATTTTTAAATTTAAATTTTTAAAAAGTATTTGTAAATTTCATCCATCGATTATTCAAAACTATAAAACACGATTTTTGAAAATTTACTGTTACATGCTAAATTTATTTCTTAAATGAAATATTTAACATGAAAAAATATAGATAATTATTTGTTTAAATAATATCTATTTGAAAAAGTATTTTTAGTGAAAAATAAATTTTATAGATTTGTGATTCGTTGTTACAAGCTATCCGGGTAATGATAAGCGATTTAAAAATTATACTCGATCATTTGGAGAAATTTAATGGAAACGGTAGTTTTGAAATTTGGAAGAAAAAGTTCAAGATGATTATGAAAATCCAGGGGACTTTGGATTCGGCCCCATATCTTCCTTTTTTGTTGACTGTTGTTCCTTTAAATATATACATGGAATTGGATGAAAAGAAAGAGAGTAACTGTGAAGAAGTACTGCAAATCTTGGACAATTCATTCGGATTAACCAGACGATCTGCGTACAGCCAACTGATGAATTTGAAATATTTCGAAGGACAAACTATTGACAATTACGTTTCTCAAGTAAAGATGTTGGCATCAAAAATCGACGATCTAACCAAGGCGGTCTTTATGGCTGGATTGCCGTTCGAATTACAATTGAATTTAGGTACAAAGAGAATGCGATATCTGTGCGATAAGTTGGAAATAAATGTGTCAAATGCGGATATAAAGGATTTGATCTCGAATTGTCAAAGTTTTCAATCTATTGATCCGGCACCAATAAAATGGGAAACTGGAAAATTAGCTGTTAATGAAAACTGGACAAGACTTGCAGCATATGTCACAAAATTTGATCAACAAAAATTCTTAAGTATCATTGATTGTGGACCCTCTCGATTTGCAATATGGAAACTAATCAAAGCTGAGGATGTCAAGTCGATTGTTACAGAGTTTTCATATTTGTTCTGCGAGTGTGGATCTCCAAAGGAGTTGATTATTGACAATTATACGACATTTCATTCAGCCGAATTCAGCAAGTTGATGGAAAAGTGGAATTTACAAGTCCTATACCGCGCTATTAATCGACCAAATTGCAACGGAATAATAGAGAGAAATCATAAGACAATCAAGAGAATTGCGTCTCGATCGAATATCAGTATCATGGAAGCATTATGGTGGTA
>MQRK01247497.1:16593-29524 GCA_001938485.1 Girardia tigrina
AATTTTCTATTGAATTGTTTGAATAATACAATTTTTCACAATTTTAATAAATATAATTTACTTTAAAAGGTAACGAAGAAATTAAACATTTTTATTTATGAAAATATTATTGGGTAAAATATTATTAAAATATTATTTTGATATATATATTCATTCAATGCATAGGGAAAATTTTGTAAACAACAACTTTTATTATATGTAATATAAAATTTCAATCTTTGTTATACAGGGTAATCATAAAGTAACTCCCGGGTTTTAAACTGCAAGAACTTTGGAATTATAATGTATTTCTTTTTAATTATAAAGGCATCTTGAGGCTTATTCTTTAAAATTTAATTAAAAGTACATTTTGTTTATATGTATTAATTTTCGTTATTGTTTTGAGCGTAAGATTTAAAATGGATGTAAATCAGCGTGTAAAAATTGTTATTTTATTTGCGAAGCATGAGTCAGTGACTTTAGTAAGAAGAGAACTTCAACGACTTAAATGGAAAAATATTTCAACCGAAAAAAGTATTAGAAGCATCTTCAAAAGGTTTGAAGAAACAGGAAGCGTTCTAAATGCCCCAAAATCTTAAAGACCACCAATTGAAGATGAAAAGAAAAATGAGATAGCAGAAAATTTTAACCAAGAACCCCAGTGTTCTATCAGAAAGTCGTTGTCAACTCTGAATTGCTCTTATGAAACTGTTCAAAAAGTATTACGAAACGACTTTAAAATGTTCTCCTACAGAATTCAAGTCACACAACTTTTGTATGAAGACGATTTCGCTTTTAGACGTGTTATGTATGAAATTTTAATTCAATCGATAGATACAGATGAAAATTGTCTTAGTAACCTGATGTGATGATGTCATTCCTCACCATATTCAGTAATATTGAACTCCAATGATGTCAAATCTCATGACATCACTAGAGTTCAAATTCCGGTGATTTCATATGTCATAACATCACCGGAATGTATTGTACCGGAATTTCAATTGTATCAACTGACCCCGGGGCATATTATATAATATTATATAATATTGCTTTAATATATAAGGGGAAGATTTCGAAATTTAATTGGTTATTGTATCCAATCAATATTTAATTCAAATATATTTTATTAGACGAATTTGTGTTCTTTACACTTGATAATCTCTGATGAGTCAACTTTCCATCTTAACGGCATTATAAAGAGACATAACTGTCACACTTGGGGCACTGAAACACCCACCGAGACATATCAGAGGTCACAGGCTAGTGAAAAAGTTAATTTTTGGATGTGGTTATCTTCAACTAAATTATAGCTTTTGGACCCTTTTTATTGAAGGAAGCATAACAGCGGCGCTTTACCTGGATATGTTAAAAAATTGCTTTATGCCATCGTTATCAAGAACATGCAAACGGAAAGCTGTGTTCCAGCAAGATGGAGCACCTGCAAATTATTCACTGATTGTGTGACAATTTCTGGATGAAGCGTTTCCACAAAGTTGGCTGGGACGATGTTGTCCATATGTATGGCCAGCCAAGTCCATTGATTTGACACCACTCGATTTTTTGTGTGGGAATATTTGAAGAATGTAGAGTATAAGAGAAAACCAGAAACAATTCAGCAACTTAAAGATTTTATTTGTCAAGAAGCGGCAAAAATAGATGTGAAATGTGTCAAAGAGCCATTAAGTCTTTTCATGGACGCCTTAAACATCATCAAATTGTATTGATGTCGATGATTATTCTGTTGAATATTATTAAATTTTATTGAGTTTTGGAAGTTTTTTAAGGTATTTTTGATGGTTGATAATATGATTGATAAGGTATATTGGAAGGTTGATATATGATAATTTTGATGATTGTTGAGGTAAATTTTACGGTTGATAATATGATTGATACAATTCGTTGACATGAACGATGCATGAATAATATAGAACAAAAGCTAAATATATATAATTATATAATTTAAAGTTTTTTATTAGTTTTTTAAATCCATCAATTTTAATAAATAAATAAAAAGATTGAATATAATGAACTCTCCCAACGAAAGTATATGTTGACCCCTCCGGAGGGGGTCTTGTGGTCTAGAAAGCCTATGCATGTTTTAAATATACTATAGGTTCATAAATATTCTTTTATATGTTATAAAAATGTTATGTATCATATTTACGGTAACCAATGTACTTTTATGGTTACTTTAGCTGATTATGTAAATGTTATATATAATGTCTATGCACGTTTAAAGTATAATAGGAGTTGTACATATATATATATATATATATATATATATATATATAGATATATATATATAGTTTTTATATATAACATAAATGTTTATTTATCTTGGTTACGGTAGCAAAGGTATTTGCGATTGTTAATAAGGTACATTAGATTATTCATGAGTTATTGTTTGATGGTGGATTGCATACATATAATACATGGGTTTCAAATATATACGAAAAAATCGATTTTAAGGACTTTTTTTAAGAATTTCAGAAATATTCGAAAAAAATCGATTTTTCAAATTTTTTTCGAAAATGTTGATATGAAATCGGAATGGTCGCATATGAGTTTTATTCAAGTGCATCAGCACATTTTTGATATTCTGCTTTCTTGTGCCTCTAAAATCGATGTGCTTTTTGTGTAAATTTACACATTATATTAATTATAGGAAAAATTAATCAATATATGAAAATTATAATTGCACATTCAGATAGAGAATCAAAATGTACATCAGGCACGTGATATTGATTTTTCAAACTAGCTTTTTTAAAAAATTTTCTTGTATTGATTTTCACACTTTTTGTTTTGAGAAATAGTAAAATTTATTATTTTTAATCAATATTAATTAAAAATTGACTTAGAAAAATTATTCAAATAATCATGATTAAAAATAAAAATAATAAAACTAATTAGAAGGATGACAAACGATCAGACTTTCTGAGAGTCATAATGACTCTAAATTTGATTGTAATAAAAGTTCAAAACGCGACTTGTCTAAATGTTCTTAATAATGTCGACTAACGAATTTAATTATGATAATAAATATAATATTTTATATGATATTAATTAGTTACGACTGAATTTCAAATATTTTCTAATGTGTTGTTCTTTTCAAGAAGCCGCTGAATTATGAAAATGATTTACTGCTATCATTTTGGAAACGAAAAAAATCCTGACAAAATAGCCGATCCCAATAAATCCAAACACTAGATATATTAACACTAACATGGCGGGTAATAAACCAATAAATAAACATTAAGATTTCTTTCCAAAAGGTCGAAGAGTACGAATTTTCTTCGTTTCTCTGTACAAAACGTCTCGTTGAATAATAGGATCAAATGCTATACATTCTTTCTTTTCTGAAGCAGCTCTCAAGCGAAACCGTAAAATTTGATGTCCAGTGACAATACTCTCCATCATTACCATTGAGACCTTGACAGCCGGAGTTGACATAATCTAAAAATAGATAACTATTACGATTAAAGTTCCTAATAATATTTACTGTTATTCATAACTATTCATCATCCAATTGCAACAACACAAACATTCACTTTAGAAATTCAAACAAAACAAATATAGATTTATTTTCAAACATAACATGAGACAAAAAAGAGAACCAGCGAACAACAATGAAAACCAATATATTTGTAAATAAACACAGCATGATGATTCCCGCTCATGTAACCCCGACACAATACGCACAGAGTGACCGGATCATCCGGCACATAATCGATTATATCTATACATGGATAAGCGGATAAAAGACATTTTTGTCGTTAGCTACTGCCACTGGATTCCTGCACGTGAAATGTGTCTCTGTTGACGATACCACACTCATTCAGACTCATGTCCGCCATCTGGGCGGTTAGCAGTTGTTTTGGGAAACACCGGAGCAGCTCAAATTTGGTCATATCGTATCCGAGCTGTTGAAGGTACACAAACACAGCCTGAAATGGAGACTTACTTTAATTACTCATGGAATGACGTTTGTAACACACAACGTGATACATTATATTACAGGATTATCAGACATATTGACACAAAATTGACCTAATATATCATATTATGTAATCATTGATATTTACCATGATTAAAATGGTAAATTTGGATTGCTAAAGTTTCAGAGGACGAATTTATTTAATAATTATATTTAATCAATTCTTTGTTCTTCTAGAAAATTGGGAACAAACTTTAACAGTTGTCAAATAAAATATTGTGCCAATAAAAATTTATAATCTCTCCTTTATTAATTTTGGCGGTTATAATCGCCATCATCAGAACAAATGACTTTCAAACTGTTAATTTAATATTTTTATTAAAGACGTTTGGTTGTCCTCGGGACAATCTTTGTCAAAGCTTTCGAACATTTGAATCCTCCTAATTGATAATTTACTTTAATTTTATTATCTGAGGAAATGGAGTAAATGAAATTAATCAATAATAATTTAAATTTTACAATTATTTTAAATATGAAATAAATTTAAGCATTACAAAGATTAATCATCCATCTGGGTAGGAGAGACGTACTACTAAATAAACACACAACATTCAAAATATTCCTCACACACTTAATTTGAGATAATTTCGGAGATAGAGATATGTGTGAAGCATTATATATAAGATCTTACCATCCTAAAATAAAAGCTCACTTCTACATTATTTTCCTTCTTTTGGTACATTCAGTGGTTTCAAAAACAGAGCGCTGTTCATTTTTCATAATGAAAAACTATGATAAAATTGTGTTAAATCCACCCCGAGGGGGGAAAAAATTAAAGATGTTAAGTACGTGACTCGTGTTATTGAAAAGAGTTTTTTGTAATATGATGCTCAAAAACACAATCTACGTCGCTCTGTCAGCTCTCCGTAAATACGACATTTGTCTAAAGATTATCAATTCTTGTTTCAAAAACTAATTGTATGATAGGATAAATTGAAAAATGATTGGGCTGTAAAAGATGAAAATGAAGGCACTTAAAGAGAAACATTCCCCCAGTGAACAAATTATTTTTTAAGCAAAACAAACACGTCAGCAATTTTCCAGTCACAGATCTGGCTGTCGCATCTCTTAGTTTATGAGACCAATGATATCTTTCACAAATAATCACAAATTAATTAATAAATAATCATAAATTAATTAATAAATAATCACAAATTAATTAATAAATAATCATAAATTAATTTATAAATAATCACAAATTAATTCATAAATAATCACAAATTAAATCATAAATAATCATAAATTAATTAATAAATAATCACAAATTAATTAATAAATAATTACAAATTAATTCATAAATAATCACAAATTAATTAACATATAATCACATAAAAATATGCCGCCAGGCCGACACTAGAATTTGATCGGAGAGTGAGAGTGCGATTCTCCTCCCGTCTCAGTGATATAGATCTTATAATTGTTTGGGCCCGACCAAGAGAGTTCTAACTAACACCGGCGCATCGTAAATGCGCCGCTCTCGCTTGCAACCAACAGGTTGTATAACCCGAAAGAATCCGAAAATATTATTACGAAAAAAGTCAAAAATTCTTAAAGTTTTGACAACTAGAGAAAAAAACAATTTGAATTTATTTTCTTTTCTATTTAATTAATAAATATGGAAAAAATATGGGATAATCAGTACACTTTTTTGGAAAATAAATGAATATTCAGACAGTGACATGTTAATTGAATCATATGTTGTCATCGAGATTATATAATTGTGTGAAATTTCAGCTCAATTCAATGTTCAGAATTGGTGTAAGACTTGATAACGAGAATTTTTCCACAAAACGTGTCTAATATTAATCGACAAACTGATCCTATATCTTTGGAGTCCTCAAATTTGATAAACTTAATTAATGTGATGAACAGCGCACAAAATTGAAGAAGAACAATTAATATATGAGATTATGTGATGATTGATATTTACATTGAACAAAATGGTAAATTTGGATTGCAAAAGTTTCCGAGGACGAATTTATTTAATAATTATATTTCATCGATTCTTTAGTCTTCCAGAAAATTTGTTAAGTAACTTGAACCTAACTTGTGCCAATAAAAATTTATTATATCTCTTATTAATTTTGTCCGTTTAATCGTCATCATCAGAACAAATGACTGTTAAACTGATAATTTCTTTAATAGCCATCAATACAGCAAAAGGGATATAAATTCTAAAAAAAGAACACCGATGTGACTTAATATTTTTAATAAAGAAGTTTGGTTATCCTAAGGACAATATTTGTCAAAGTTTTCGTACATTTGAATCCTCCTAATTGATAATTTACTTTAATTCTTTTATTAAATTATTTAAAAGTTTACAATCATTTTAAATACGAAATAAATTTAAACATTACATCCACCAAAGCCCCGCTATGCGTCTATTCGTTATGCGTCGATTGATTTTTTTTATTTTTTGCCATATAAAATTTAACATTAAATAAATTATTCAATTAATGAACATTAATTTAAACTTTAAATTTCATTGAACTTTCAGAAAATATAAAGTTCGTTTATTTGCCCCCAAACACAACTGCAATATTACAACCGATGGACCAGGGGGCTATATCTAATTTCAAATCATATTATCTTCGCCGAACTTTCAGGGAACTTTTCACAGCCACGGAAGGAATTGATAATATTACAATGAAAACGTTCTGTAAAAACTTCACTATATTAGATGGGATTAAGTATATTGCAGGATCTTGGAATGAAGTGTTTAACAAAAGCATGAACGGTTGTTGGCGTAAATTATGGCCGGAATGTGCACATAGCCCATTGGAAAATCACACGAATAATGATAGGATAACTGCAATTAAAGAGATAGTTGACTCAGCATCCGCATTGCAAGTTGAAGGAATGAAGGTCGGAAGATATAGAAGAACTATTGGATTCGCACAATGAAGAGATAACAACTTCTCAATTAATGGAAATTGAATTTCAGACAGCACACAGTAGTGATTCTGAGGAAAAAATCGAAGATATTGCCGTAGAACAAACGTTAACGACGAAACGTTTAGCTCAAGCATTTCAATTTTTCAAGCTCTGTAGATATTTAATCAAGACGATCCTAATCACGAAAGAAATTCGAGGGTAAACAGATCAGTTCTGCGGGAAAAAAAGACAATGCAGTACAAATCACTTTGGAAAAATTTGTTAAAAGGTAAATTTTGATTTCTGAAAGAAGTTTTGATAATTATATTTATAATGCACACTCACTTTTTATTGATTTTATATTATTGATTAGTTTTAATGGATTAAGAGCGCAATTTTCGTACTATTTCTTGATGAACATTTGTTTTATTTAGATAGATATATTGTAACAGTCTTTCTGATCAATATTACACATATTCGTTATGCGTCGAAACTCATTTAGCGTCTCAACTTTCGAAATCGAATAGAGACACAAAGCGGGGTCTTGGAGTATTTATTTTACATTACAAAGATTAATCAGTCATCTGGGTAGGAGAGACACAATTCTAAATCAACAAACAACATTCAAAATATTCCGCACACACTTAATTTAAGATCATTTGGTAGATAGAGATAAGTGTGAAGCATTATATATAAGATCTTTGCACCTTGAAATAAACGCTCACTTCTACATTATTTTCCTTCTTATGGTACATTCTTTTGGTTTCAAAAACAGAGCGCTGTGGTAAGCGGTTGTGGTCGATCAAACAGCGAAGGGCAAAAAAAAGATGTTACGCACGTGACTCGTGCTATTGAAAGAAAAGAGTTGTGTGATATGATCCCCAAAACACGATCGACGTCGCTCTATTAGTTCTCAGACACTACGACACCAATTGTCTACAGATTATCAACTAAGAAAAGCGTCTAATATTAATCGACAAACTGATCCTATATCCTTGGAGTCATCAAATATGATAAACTTAATTAATTTGATGAACAGCGCATAAAATTGAAGAACAATTAGTCCAAATATTTCCCAGCAGAACCAATCAGTCCAGACAATCAGAAGATGGGAATCGACTACTGAACGCGATACCAGAACACAGCGCAACGCAAATACCAATCGTCGATCCGAATGCTGCTTCGATAGGGTTATCGCTTTACAGATCTAACTGCGAGAGGAACCTTCAGATGCCCATTTCGTAGATGTGTATGCAAAGGGTGCAATATCACGGGATCGCTACCCATCACTGGTCGTTTCTCACTGGATTGCCATAGGAGCCATATCGGGGGACTTGCAGAATTATTTGGTTTTGGTGCACCATCTAAAGAGCCTGCAGGCTCAACGCCAGTCTTGAAATAAATGGGAGGCCCAATTTGATGAAATTAATAAAATTTAATGTCAATCGGTTCAATGATTTTATACTTCTGTAAAATTAGATAGTACCGATTGATATATATATATATATATATATATATATATATATTAGGTTGTTTAAAAAATAATGTCGTTTTTAACCATAATCTTTAAAGATAAATATCTCAGCATAGAATCAACTTTATTGATCGAAATACATACCGTTAGCATTAATACACTTATGACAACGTTGCACAAGTTTATTAATTCCGGTTGCATAAAATTCTGGGTTTCTGGAGGCGATGAAATCGTTGAAGACAGTTTTAGCATCTACTTGATTTTTGATGTATTTCTCCTGGAGGAAAATGTCAAGATGTTTGAAAAAGTGATAATTAGTAGACCAGAGGCCCGGTTGAGTTTGGTGGATGACTAGTCAAGTTCGTTCAACAGTTACATTGTCAGGCGTGCGATGTGTAACCGAGCGTTGTCGTGGAGAAGAATATGCCCCTTCCTATTGACTAATGATGGTTGTTGTTGTTGGAGTTTCCGGTTCATTTTGACAATTTCTTGACAGTATCTCTCTGCCGTAATTGTTTCTCCTGGATTTAGGAAGCTATGATGAATAACACCGGCTGCAGACCACCAAACAGTCACCAAAAGTCTTTTTCGTACAATTTCGGTCTCGGAAAGGGTTGCGGAGCTTGATCGTGGTCCAACCATTGAGATGAACGTCTCCGATTGTCGTAGAGAATCCACTTTTCATCACACAAACGGATCATTCTTGTTCCGCAGAAGAAGTGAAGACGATGCCTCAAAGCGACGCATTTTTTGATTGTCATGTAATTCGTATGAAATCCATTTATCCAGTTTTTTCGACTTCCCAATGTCACACAGATGGTTTGAAATTGTTCCTACCGTAACACCTAGTTTCTCCACAAGCTCTCGAACTGTTGTGCGTGGATTTGCTTCTACTAGAGCCTTCAAATTTTCATTTTCAATAGCAGGTTGATATTACGGCACAGGTGATATTACGGGCGGCCTCCGATGCTTTGTGGCCAAGTTAATATTTAAACAAAGTATCATAGAAATATAGAGTCTTTCATAAGCTTTAAAATTATGTATAAAACATAAATAAATGATAAAGATTCATTTCAAAACGTGATCGAAAATCAGGACCATTCATAAAACGACATTATCTTTTAAACAACCTAATATATATATAATGTACTGGAAGAAAATCTGTAAGACGGACGAATTTCGTCCTCATATAAGTTGGTACCGAAACAATTATTCGGAGTTGACGATTATCCATATTTTTCGTTTCCAGAAAACATTGATCATATTCATCGACTCCAATCCAGTTTTATTGTCGAATTGAGTGTTGAATCAAACTTTATCAAAGAAAAGTACAATTTAATCGATAAAAATGGCCGGTTAAAAACTTATTCGATTTATATTACTCATTATTTTACTAACCCTCAGTTTGGAAGAGCAGGGAAGAGAGAGAACGTCTCTGGCACCAGTGGGCAGTCGGATGAGAATGGTAACCAGAGGATCACTTTGGTTGCCCCAGTAGTCGAGCCAGTTGTTTGAGCAGTCCTGCTGCTGCATATGGTACTGATTGGAACTGGTGCTGGGCTCATTGGGACTGTCACTCACTGCTACTGATGGAGAGAGAATTTTCATCTTCTTCATTCGTGGAATTGATTCTGTTAAATCAATATAACTGGACTCTACAGCGCGCTTCCGAGATGCCAATCTTGTATTACTGGAACTGTAACTGTTGCTATTGTTAATACTATTGCTGCTGGTTGTGGTAGTGGTGTTACTGATTGGTGCTCGATTATTGTATTTAAGAAAAGAGCTCACTAGATCGGATAAGGTAATAAAGATCGATAATCATCAGCAGAGAATCACATACGAGTCTTGTACATTTCTTCTGGTTCTGTGATCTGAGAACCAATGAATGACATCTTGCATTCACCGGTCTCTGGATCTAATACAGAGAGATGTGCACTCTCTCCGTCGTATCCGTACCATTGCATGAAATTTTGTGCATCGAACCGAGTTTTGTGCACCTGATGAAACCAACAATGGGATTAAAATATTTTAAAATGCAAACTATCTGAAAATGGTAAAAAATAAAGTCATAGCAATGTTTAGAATTTGTTGATTTAGAGAACAAAATTAATATCCAATTATATATAATTTTATGTGAGACAAATGAGCTTAAAATTATTTTTTATGCAATTTTCTTTTGAAGCAATTTCGCTCTTAAATTCCATTTTTTGAAAAACTAAATATTAAGACGAACAGATTACACAAAGCGTCAAACAAATTCGGAATGGAAATAAACAGACAAAAAAGCAAAGTAATGGTTTCAGAAAACCATTACAACGAGGTTAAATTGAAGATATTCTTTGAAGGAGAGAAGCTGGAACAAGTTAAGAGTTTCAAATATTTAGGCTCTATTATCACAGAGAATGGGGGAAGCGAAGAAGAAATCAGAAGCCGGATTGGTACATCAACAAACGCAATGATTAAATTTAGCACAGTTTTTAACGTCAAAGAAATCCATCTCAAGAGCAGATTAAAGATCACTAAGGCTATTGTCTGGGCAACACTCCTCTGTGGATGCGAGAGTTGGACAATAAATCAGAAGAGCATGGATTAACTTAAAGTGTTTGAAACGAAGTGATACAGGAGAATGCTGAAGATCAGGTGGAGAGAAAAGAAGACAAACGACTTTGTCTGAAAGAGAGTGACAGAAATACTAGGTAAAAGACCGGAATCAATAGAAGAGACCATCAAGAGAAGGAAGCTGAAATTCTACGGCCATCAAATAAGAAAATAAGCACTAGCAAAGGTTATGATTGAGGGAAGAGTGGAAGGAGAAAGACCAAAGAGGCCATGGATGGACGATTTAAAAGAATGGAATTCTGAGAAAAGAAACTAAAAATAGAAAGATGTGGTGAATGCTTGTTTATAATTGGGTGCACCCACGGCCCAACGGCTCAGGTCAAAAAAGAAAGAAATATTAAGAAAATAAAAATTGAGAAAGAAGGATTCTTCGAAAAATATCAATTTAATATGAAAAATATCATTTTACTAAAAAATAAAATACTTTTAACCCGTTGACAACCGAATTTTTTTTGGAGAAATGTTAATTTTAATGAAGTTTTAGACGTAACACAGGTAATTCAGCATGAAAAAAATAAAAAGACTTATAAATATTTATTGTGTAAGAGTTACAGAAATTAGTTTTTGAGCTACAAACAAGAGTTTTGGGATACAAAATTGGGATACCACAACATAGAAAATTCAACAAACCAATTTCAAAATACCAAATTTAAAATATTCCTCACAAACACAATGAATTTACCGTGTTTCCCCGATAGTAAGACATATGTCTTACTTTCGGGGAAACACGGTGGGATTTGCCTCCAGTGACGTGCGGTACAAAGAGTGGGGCTGGGGTGCGGGCCGCATCTTGGGGGGTGCCATTGTTTTACATGTTATGCAATGTTGTAACAAGACATTCTTGGCACTTCCTTTTATTAACCTGTTTTGTGGTGAATACAATACTATGCAGGTTGTTAATAAATGTCAATTTTATGGTTAAAACAAAAAATTCGACAATTTTTTCCCAATATAAGACATACCCCGAAAGTAAGACATAGTGGGGCTTTTAGGGATAAAAAGAAAGTAAGACACTGTCTTACTTTCGGGGAAACACGGTACTATCAAGCATGTAAGGAAACTAACCAGAACATTTCTATTTAATACGGTTTAGATTTACGGTTAAATTTTCAATCAAATGTGACCGAAGCTGAGAACTCATAATGGATCTCATAATGGTTAACAACTGTGCAAAAAATCATGCTGATATTCCATCATTTGACTCTTCTACAGATATTACTGTGAGGAATATTTTAAATTTGGTATGTTGAAATTTGTTTGTTGAATTTTGTATGTTGAGTTTAGTATTTGGAAATGTGTTTCTCCCACCCAGATGGAAAATTGATATTTTGGATGTTCACTACAAATAATTATTCGAGTATAATTTACATTTTAAAGTACAACATAAGATATTTAAAAACATTAAAAAATATTAAATCGTTTCAAATTTTCATATTAAAATTTAAATAAAATAAATAGTTTTAACTAAGTTTTGAATTAAATAAATGTTCTTTCTATCCATAAAATAATTTTTAAAATAAAATTAATATGTAAATAAAAATTAAACTAAAACTACAAAATTGAATTTTAAAAATAAAATCAGAAAATAATGAAATATTTGTTCGAATAATTGTTTATTGACAAACATTAATAAAAGATTATCAATTTAGAATGATGTCGAATTACGAAAGTTTTGCTGAGAGTTGTCCAAAAGACAATTCTGACTGTATTGA
Source organism: Girardia tigrina (assembly GCA_001938485.1). NCBI lineage: Eukaryota > Metazoa > Platyhelminthes > Tricladida > Dugesiidae > Girardia > Girardia tigrina. The sequence goes on from MQRK01247497.1 coordinate 29,249, forward strand.
AAATAAAAGTTTGAAAACCCATGTTGGTGTTCTTAATAGCGTTATCAGTCACTATTTATTCTTTATGCAGACAGAACTCTACTTCGCCAACAAAGTTTTTAAAATTTAAAAAATTTCAATTAACACAATAAATAATATTATTAATAAAAAATAATTTATTATAAAAACAACCACGTTTTTCAAGCATTACCAATGCACTAAAAAGAGGAAAATAATTTTTTTTCTAGACATGTGCGAAATTTTATACCTAACCAAAAACGTGGGGCGGATTTCTGA
>MQRK01247500.1:6748-19290 GCA_001938485.1 Girardia tigrina
AATATTTAACATGAAAAAATATAGATAATTATTTGTTTAAATAATATCTATTTTGAAAGTATATTTAGTAAAAAATAAATTTTAATAGATTTGTGATTCGTTGTTACAAAAATATTAATATATATTTATTATTTAAAATATAATAATTGAATTTTAAAGTGCTTATTTACAATTCAAAATTGTCCGAATAATCCGATAGTTCAAAACATTCAAAATATCGATCTTCCATCTTTGTGGGAGAAACACAATCCTAAAAACAACATTCAAAAGTATTCATCACAATTATATAATACCATTTTACGATTTGTGTGTCAATAGTGCAAGATTTGAGGGTAGTAACTATTTTGATTACTACAATATTTAAAAAGTTTGAGAAAGGGCAAAGTTTAATAAAAAATTTATTAAAAAATTGATAAAAATGTTATTAAAAATAACTAATAATAAATTAAATTTTAAAACAACTATCATAAAATAATTCTTTATAAAACACGACACATATCGGATTTATCCAAACCTAGGACGGTGAGAAGTTCCGAAAAAAATCGATAAACATAAATCGTCAATTCAAATTGAGACGGGTACCAAGAAAGGTGCCAGTCTCCTAAATTCAGTGGTGGATGTATTTCCCTACGATGAATGGATCATTGGAATTGAATATTTAAATAATATAAGGTCAACTTTATATAAGCGATATTATAATATGAATATATTCGATTCAAACGCAATTTTCTTCAATATTCACTTAACCCAGTGACGAAATATGTGAACCACTGGAATAAAAAGTTTGTTTGCTTGTAGTTATATTCGTGGACATTATACATCGGCGAAAGGATATCTGAACTTCCCTCGCAGATAAGTCTGTGATCCTAAACAACAGGTGTGTTTCTTCGGTATTGATGAGTTCTTTTACCACCGTCGAGACAGTATGAGCTTTCGTTGGTAAATGACAAGGAGTTTCTGGAATATCTTTAGTATTTCGGTCGACTTCTTCATTTGTGTTTTTCATCTGGTTGATTTACCCTGATTGATTCGACCAGATCCTGAAAATTTCGGCTCCGCCCAGTCTATGATTTTTATTGAGATGTCTCGTTGGGCACCCCTTTGTTTTATAAGACTTTTTACAGTACATTTACAAGTTCTGCGTCTTCTTCGGTATTCACAGTTGTTATGTACCACAACAATTAAGAAAAAAATTATTTTATGTTTATGTAAATATTGAAAACTTTTAATTATATATTGTCAAAAGAAATTGTTTGAATCGTTGATTTTAATCAAAATACATTTTTTTGAATTAGGAGTTTTTTTGACATTATTTGTTGTTACGAGTTTTACTTCGTTTATAACGATAAACAAAAATTAATTAATTAATATGGGCTGCGGAGCTGCTAAATTATCAACCGTTGAGAGAAAAACAAAACAATCATTAAATTTACAATGTCCACGGATAATCGCTTTGTTAATCGGATCCATCGGTTGCGTTGAACACATTCCAGGAGCGGTTAATTTGGATGCTGAGAAAATTCATGAGAAAATATTGAAAGGAAAGAAAGAGCCGATGCTGGTTAAAAAGACTGAACAAACTCCTCCAAAAGAGATTATAAACGTGCAATTGATAATCGCTGAAAAAGACGTAGCCCACAAAATGGTGTCAGAAATGGAATCTGGACGATTTGTATGAATATCGTTTCTATGGCAACGGTATTTTTCATCTTTAACAATTTTCTTTATGATCGCTTTTGTATATTTATGATCTTATATTATATATAAATTTTTATTTTCTATTTCGATGTTATTAATTATGAGTGTAAATATTGTATTGGGGTGCACCACACGGCACAACCGTTCGATATACAAAGGGATACACGCACTACCAAGTCCCAAACAGAAACAATCCCTTAAGCACACACCATCCTCGCGACTACATCACATACCGAAATTTATACTGAAATATCGCAAACAGTCTCGACAGTACATACGACAAAACCTTCTGCATCTATTTTGACAGCCGAGCAATACCTTGTATTCAAGCTCCCTAAACCGATTTTTTTAGACGCACCATCAACTTTATTGAAATAAACCTACCCCTCCGTGGCGGAATGAACACTCTACCAACTGACAACGAGAACAAACTATCACCAGAAAAGTGCAGCATACCGACTTATGAAAAAGTTCTTTCTTGACATGAACGGATTCGCAACTTCTTGGCTCACCATTCACAAATGTTGGTCCAAGGACGCAGGAATGATGTTACAGCTCAACCTAACCTACAACCTTCTGTCATTGCTAACCGCCGACTATCTCGCATGAATTACAAACATCTCACAAGTTTTGACCCAAGACCATCCTTACGATGAGCTGACGAGAGCCATGCTCCAACTAACCGATCCAAATCAACAAGATTTAGTGGCACTATACTTCAAGACTAGCACAATAGGAAACGCCTTACCCTCAGAAAGACAAAACTTTAACTAACTTCATTGAATGCAGCCTTCATGACAAATGACGATTTACTGAGACGGTTATTCATTCAAAGTTTACCGTCAAACTTATAACTCCTTCTTGCCGTCGTACCTCCTTCCGTTTACCTATATGATATCGTGGCCATTGCCGATAAATCCATTGACATAATACGACAAAATCAAACAGCACCGGCGGTCACCGCTTCGATTGCACTGACCAAAGACGCCTTATAAACACTCAAGGACACCACCCGAGAACCACAAGAGTCCATCGCATCCTTAACTCTCACTGTAGGACAACTTTCGAACTGACAATCACGCTCACCCAACAGGAACTCCATGAAAGAAAGCTACCGACGCCGATCCACCTCAAACTTCACACCCATATGTTACTACCACAAAAGATTCTCAAAATCGGCCAAACATTGTAATTTCGGTTGTAAATATTACAAACCCGAGTATAAACCAAACATATGCGTCTACCTAGCCACCTTTCAGGCAAATGCCCGGAAATTCGTCCAAGACTGCACCTGGAAAGACAACTCCGAAACTAAACCTTTAAACTGAACGGCCCACCAGTGAGCACGGCTACTCCTGCTAAGGGCGTTTATTTCGCCGACAAACCGATAATTTTCTCAACATTTTACCAAATTTCAGCAACAACAACCTTCACCGTGACAGCAACTATAAACAACGACCCCGACTCGATTTTAGATCTCCTCGTGGATATCGGATCGACGGTTTCAGTGTTACCAACATTCTCATACGCCACACCAGACTACTCATACGAGGGAGATTTTCAAGCAGCCAACGAAACACCCATCAAATCAGCCAATTTCAAATATCTAGTTTTTACATTGCCACAGACCCGATCCATTTTCACTTGGAAGTTTTTTATCGCAAACGTAAAACAACCCATTTTAGGTACCAAACAACTACACCATCGACCAGAACACACGCATGACGACTACACTACCAAACCTAGTTTAAAGAACCCCGTATCGTCGTTGAACAATTTAAAAAAGTCTGCTCCACCAAACTGCGAAACTTATGTTCTCATTACACCACCAACACCACTCGAAAAACAAAACCCTCCCATTTCACCTTCAGAATTGGAGGACTTCATTTACAAAAACTGTCCAAACACGATCCATAAAACCTTCACCTTCGACAGAAAGTCCCGCACAGAACATAAGATCATTACACCTTCCACACAACCCATCCGCCAAAAGGGCAGAGAATTAGCACCCGACCGTCGCGCCATGGCAGAGGCAGAATTCCTCGAGTTAAAAAAACTGGGAATAATCAGACGATCGACAATCACCTCTACACATAGTTCAGAAGAAAGACGGGACAATACGACCTTGCGGAGACTACCGTTTTTTCAACAATGCCATCCAAGACGACAGTTACCCTCTTCCCCTGGTAACCGACATTCTGCACAAAGTAGACGGCACAAACATCTTCTCGACCATCGATTTTCGGAAAGCATACCACCAAATCACAGTGTCTGTGACCGATATTTAAAAGACCAAAAAAATATTCAAAAAAAAATTTCTTTTTTGGACATTGAAGAACACAAAATGTGAAGAAAATAATGTGAATTTAAGTTTCTTTCCACATAAAATACCATATTTCTTCTTGAATAGATCCGATCAACTAAACGAACAAATGATTACATTACCAACGAAAATGAAGAAAAATATCGAAAATCTTTTTACGAAAAAGAAGGCCGCCGGAGAGAATAAATTTTACTATTTGAAAATTTATTTTTAGTATAATATTTTTGCAAAATAATAAAATGGTTTAAAATAATAAAAAAAATTCTAACTTATTCTTTTTTTTGCAAAATTATTCAAAAATATGTAAAACCTTTTTAAATATAATGTTTATTTTTTACTTAAATTAATAAGTTATTTCATAAAAAGGCATTTCAAAAATACTTATTGTAAAAAATATAAACGAAATAATTAGTAGAAAATATTCTACAAATTATTTAATATCAAAAATTAAGAAAAACACATTTTTAATTATTTATTAAATTATTTTTTATTTTTTTAAAAATTGATAAATAGTAAAATCAAACAAAAATATAATAATATTTTTATTTTTTAATTATTTCTACAAAACATGTAAATAATTCCAATATTTATTTAAAACGTTTTTTTACTATTTAATAATTTATTTATTAGAAAATATTTAAGAAAATAATCAAATACAATAATTTTTAAAAATATTAAAAAACATAATAGAAATCAGCAAAAATATCAAAATAAATTCTCAAAGGAAATTTGAAAATTTAATAATTTTTTTACAAAAACAATATTTTATGAAATTAAGAAATAAATATTTTAAAATAATTTCAATATATTAAAATATGATAATTTAGTGTACGTTTTGAAATTATTTTTAAAACATTTTTTACTATTTAATAAGTTATTTCTTAGGAAATATTTGAGAAAATAATCAAAAACAATAAGAATTATTTCGTTAAAAATTGTTAAAAAAATTAAAATATTATTAAGAAATTAGCAAAATTATTAAAATAAATATTAAAATAAAATTTTTTTCATTTAATAATTTTTTATTTTTGAAAAATATTTAGTGAAATTAAAAAATTTTAATAATTAAAAATCATATAAAAAATTAATAATTATATTTACGATAATATTGAAAAAGATATTTTTAATATTCAAAAAAAAGCAAAAAAAACTTGCAATAAACCTTCTCCATAACTATTAAAAGGTCGAAGTCAACTTTTTTTGCGAAAAATAAATTAGCCTAGTATTTCATACAAGAAGCTTATAGAACTGACATATAGGATTGCAGTATTTCAAAATACTAAAGTTTGTAGGTAGTGAAGGTGGCCGAAGGTCTTTTGAGCTCTCATCATTAGCACGCTTGAACAACCTAAGCCGTTTACATTGAAATCATTTGCTGTTCCGTAAAATATAAGATGTCAGATTTTCTTAATTCATGGTGGTCACTTCAGATAATTACTAATAAATAAAAGAAGGGAGACAGGCTCCTCTGTCGCCAAATAAGCCTATTTACCGGTCGCAATCTCACGTAATCTTCGAAAGATATCAAAATATATTAAATTATAAATATATAAATAAATGTTACTTATTAACGCCCCGCAGCGCAAAATCTGCTAATGCTCCAATAAACAGATAGTAATAGAAGGATTCCTACAAGCTAAGGTTAATCATAAAGATAATTTTACTGATCCTGACACAGGAGTTCATACATCAAACAGTTGAGAGAATGTGGGGCAGTGCCAAATAGAGAAACAAAAAACATAGGAGGACTGAGATACACCATTTGACATCTTATTTGTAACAGTCCACATGGCGACAGCATCAGGTGAGAGAAAATACAGACTCTTTCGAATCTATGTTAAATTATCTATCGCCATTTTCCACCGAAATCCGATTGACTACTTTTTATAAGTAAAATGTTTTCGGTTTGAAAGTGTTTTGGTTTTAAATAAAGTTTTCTATTGTCTGATTTCAGGTGTAGACCGATGCATTAGGAGAATTTTGCTGCGGTGGCGTTAATACGCAAATATGTACAAATAAATAAATAAATAATTATTACGCAATCGATGATCGATTGCTCAATTGAGTATTGTTGCTGCGGTAGCGTTAATACGTGAGTACCAGATAAATAAATAAATAAAATAATTATTACACAATCGATTATCGATTGCTCAACTGAGTATTGTTGCTGCGGTAGCGTTAATACGTGAGTACCAGATAAATAAATAAATAAAATAATTATTACAAAATAAATATTATTCGAATATGAAAAATGAATTAATTAGATTTGATCCAAGAAAATATTTGCAGTGACTGCAGCACAAAGAAAAGTATTTACGAATGAGAAGCGCGCCACTCTTGGTTCATTTCTTTTCGGAGAAGGTATTTACGGAATTGATTCACTTAAACAAAGATTCTCGACGACAAGCAGAGCGATATTCTGACTCGAGAAAGAAGTAAAATTAGTGGGAAGATTTAATAAAAATTAACTACTGGTGCCCGATGTCTGCTCGACAACTCCAGGACTCATCGGTTCGATTTCCATTCAACATTTAAGTCACCTTGCTTTAAATTTAGTAATATTTACTTCTATCGTATTCCACTGTGGATGGAAGAGGATACCATCGTCTTGATCCTATACTCTGGTGGGTACAGTTTATTTATAAATCATAAAGTTACAAATTGAAGAAGTCGGAAATAAAGTATAAATATTTTTTTGAGTCTTGGGAACGCAAATATTTTATTTTTAAAAAATAATTTTAGTATTTCTTTTTAATAAATTAATTATTATACACGTTTCGAAGTTTCGTACTCCATCGCAATTATAATTTGAGAAATATTTGATTATTAATTTAATTTTAAATATATAATTTTTAAATACATCAGGAACAAATATATAAAACTTTCTTTAACCCGTTAAAAAAAAGCAATAGAAAATCAAACAAGGAGTCTGGCTGGATTTGCAGTCAATAATCTCTTGACAGAATACGAATATGAAAGGAAACTCGAACGGAAAATGCTTGAGATAATTTGAACTTTCCTCGGGGAGGAAATTCCTGATAAGATCAAAATATAGGAAATGACTTGGTGAAGAAGATAATTTGAGAAGTACATAATTCATATTAATTCCAAAAATCGATGAGATTGGGAGAGTAAAAATTTGAAATTGATCAATCCATAAAGTAATCTGTTAAATTTTAATGAGATGATTTTAGCTTGTTTTTAGTTAAAGGCTCATTAATTAAGATACATTGATTTTCAAGGGGTATCTGAGCCTTAGCATAGTGGGTCACAATTATGAAAAGGTCCAGAACTGCTGATTTAGATTCAATAATTGCTATTGAAATGTGTTACGATACGAGTAGAATTCCGTAATTCTCCGGGAACCCTTCTCCTTTCCCAGAGTCCTACACGTACGAGAGTCAAACTCGACTATCCCCTTTAGTGTTAAATAGGTTCTGAACGTGCTAGAGCACAGGATAGGAGAGGGGCTCTGCGGAATCTACCCGTGTTCTTCCCATTCGAATCCAACAGGCGGAGGATCCTTTTGAAAACTATGAGAAACAGAAAGAAGTTAATTAATAAACCTTAATTAATTAAAATTTTACCAAGATGATTCAGTATGAATCATGGAAATCCGCTCTCTGTTAAGTCCCGCAGTAGGTCTCGAACGAACATCCTGTATAAACAACTGTCGTAATTACAATTTAATTTCAGAATAATGTAACTTACCGAATCGGCAGATGATTGAAACCCTTACAAAATTTTTTTCAAGCAGACGCACAATAACCCCCCTCACCTTCTTCCATCCTGTCGCATAAACAACTATTCGATTTAAACAGTTGTGTAAGCCGGCATCAGGCATTGCATCCGTGAATCGAGGATGTTGACGATGATTGTCAGAATAAACGATTACAGTCTTGCAATGGTATTTCCCCCTTGTTTATCCCACCCTGCCACTAAATAACAGATACTTACAACCGAACAACACCATCGAGAGGTAAACAGACATTGTAGTCATTTCCTCCATCGCATCCTGTCTCTGGAGAGTTTCGCACAGGATGTCGAAGAGACGGTGATTCGGACGTTGATGAACATGTTGGATGTGACAGGAAACCCGAGTGTGTCGAGAGAGATGCACATCCTATAGGGTATAAAGACCCAAAGTAGTTGTGCACAAGCGGCACATTTTTCAACGCACATTAGAAAATACATTTTATCATAATTTCAAGCACAAGATTTTTGCACGACTTTTTCAAAGCACACTGTTTTACATTTTGCACAATTTACAACATTTGCATTTTGAATTCTGCAATTAAAAACTTTTATGAATTATTTATTTCTTGCGAAGGGATCAATATTAATAACCAAGTACGATTCATACTTAATTATTTGTTTATAATATTTTGGTAAATGTGTTTGGTTTTGTTTTAGTTTGATTATAATGCTTTTGCTTTAGTTTTAATATATTTTTGCATTTATCACTGAGTTACGTTTTTTTCTTATTATTATACATAACAATTCGCTTTCGATTAGTGGCAGTGAGGTATGAGAGGCATGGGATGTCTTGGTATTATATATGTCCGGAGAAGATCAAACCCTTACTATGTTATAGCGCCTTATCAACCTTGTGGGTCGCCCGAACCGTCCGTAAGAAAGCAGTCTGACGGTTTGTATATGAACGACGAGGCCTTAATGGTAGAGAAGGGCGTAGAATCTAAACCTCGGCACTGTTTTGAGTTGAGTGTCGGAGCGTTTCCCCGAGGTTAATTATGTTAAGGTCTTGTAAATAGCCTGCATAGTTCACCCCTTTCATACCTACTCCCCGTTTTAATTTCAAACCCAATAGTTCCACGGATAGATTTTATTTAAATAAAATTAGACATGTATATAAAGATATGTTGGCAAAAATCAATTGAATAGTTGGTTTTAAATTATTAATTGCAATAACATATGGGGTCCGAATTATGTGAGATGGGGAGTTTCGAAATGAATTCGCAAGTAACACTCATCGATTCGGGTGATAAACGATACGAGCGTAGTGTCAGAGGTACGGGGAGAGCGAAGAGCACGTTGTAAATACAGGGTTCTGAAAGTATCTCAATTTAAAATATTTTAAATGTAACTTATAACTTTTATCCAACAGATTTAGTACAAACTTTATAATTTTAATTAACTATCGAATGTTAATTGTTTATCTAAATAACCTACGAACGGTATGAGCGAAAAGGTTAAAGTGAAAGGTTAAGTTGTGAGATGCTAGTGCAGATAAACGATTTCGAAAATATTCAATTATCAAAATAATACCGTATTATCCTATAAATTGTCTAACAAAATTATTTCACTTATAAATTACCATTTTATATCTTATCGTAAAATAATTGCCCGATCGAATTACTCCATCCCGAACAAAAATCTCTCATGAGTATAAAACTCTATTGTTCGACAACTAACTTTCTATTGCTGAGGCGAAACGTGACCAAGGTGACCGAGGGTAGCAGCAAGACTCTCGAACGCAGAATGAGTACGGGACTCGTTGAGCTGAAGTGTCGGTGTTGGGTTGGGGGGGGTCGTTGAGGCGAGTATGAGATTAGTAGTTCAACGAAACAGGGTGGTTTGTTCTTCCGATTTAAAACGATATAAACGAGTACGATTAATTATAAAATACCCAGTGTAATAAAGTATCATCACATATAATTAAATTAAATATAATTCTGTGTAATTATGAATTATGAAATATAAATTACGAACAAAAATAGAGTTTCTACCTAGGGCGAAGAACCTTTTGGAGATGGCGCAGGTCGACCACAGTATACATAGGGGCACGTGGTCCGATTGAGGCTCTCTTCGTTCGTCTTAATCAAATTTAAAACTTTTAAACAATTACGGAAAACAATATCGACCCCTCAGAAACTAAGACCAATAGTCGAGCAATACTCGTTACTGGTTCGAACCCGAAGGCGCTCCAAAGCACACACAACTTGTTGATGTGCGCGGAGGAGGTGCATCTGTTCCCTCAAACAGTGAACAATTATCGAGAGGAATAAGTAGTGCATAAGATTTTCCGTTGAACTCTAAAAATGGATGGGGGCTCTGATCTCACAAAAATGTTGTCGAGAGAAGGGAACATTACAAATGATTATAATGTTGGGTAACAAGAATTAAATTTATTTTATATTACTAAATTTAATTATTAATAAAAACAATTATGATAATCAACCTGATTTGTTAGAGAAATAATAATTATGAGAAACAAATAAATTATAAAAATAATTTTTATAAATCACTCTTACATTGTCTTTGAATGTACCTTGGTGTGTCGTAGAGACTTCAAAGATCAATTAGAATTTTCCTGAGTCAGAATTCGGCAGAGTTTTTGTAGATTTAAGTTTCATTTGAAATTAGGTTCCATAATCGATTATAATACAGATTTCTATAATTTGACTCTGAATCGACCAAAATTTTCTTCAATTTGATCGATTTGGAGTCAACATTTCGAGTCCACGACTCAAACTGTAGTTTTCCAAACGAGCCGGTTGTGGTGACTAAATAATTGGCCGATTATAGAAAAAATTTTAATATGTGTTTTTGTGCCGCGCAATTGACTGAAAAATTTTATGCTGATCTCTGATTTGTAAAATCTCGTTTTTCAAGTGCGATTTCTGCTTCTAAAATATCAAAAAGTTGTTTTTTTACACACGAAAAAATTGAAAGAGTGAAATACCCCGATTTAAGAAAATCCATAATGAATTTGTAAAAATTCCTTCTTAAAATAATTTATAATTAACCAAAATATATAATAGTTAAATAAACTATAATTAATAAGGAATCCAACTATGTATTTATGGCGAAATTCATAAAGTTAAGAGTCCTGATATTTTTACCACGCAAATATTTTTATAGCTGCGAGCACAAAATTTCGTTTTGTGCACAAATTGCTCATGACCCAAAACAATTTGTGCAAAGTATAATTTTTCGGTTAGCGAATGAATTTACATGCGTGGTAAATTATTTTTCTGTGAATTTATTACACTGACCCTTAAATTACTGAGCGGCCACGCACCTTAGAGGGAACATTGGTTAAGACCAGGGCTGCGGAGTCGGAGTCGAAGTCGGGTAATTTTAGTCAAAGAAAAATGAGTTCAAATATGTTTTCTATTTAATTTATGAATAAGGAAAGATTAAGGAACAATCAGAAATTTGGTTTTTTTGCAAAAAGTACTAATTAATCATTCAGATAGTAAATTTTACATTGATTCATGTATTTTCACGAAAAATTTCAGTTTAATCGGATCAAAGAGACGATCAGAAAAGTTGTTTAACAAATTTGTGGCACACAAAATTATGTTTATATTTAGTGAACTTTTAAAAGAAAGGTCTTCAATGAATTTAAAAGTTTTATTGATTAAATTTGTTTCATAAAAAATATGCGATAGTGTAAAAATTGAATTATTTAATTACTAAAAGTAAAATCAAAACAGAAATAACATTTATTAAAAAAATATGAAAATAATTTTTTAATTAATATTTATTTTACTTTTGAAATATCACAATTTAATTTTTTTTCAAAGTAAATCAAATCGATTACAAAATATTAATGAAAATTGAAAGTAACTCTAAGATAAATAAATAATTAATTAATAAAAAGAAAATATAAATAAAGATAAATGGCGATATTTTGTTACTGATATTTGGTGACAGTCGTTACATAAGTTTGTTTAAATGATCGTGTCTATGGAGACGTGCGATGAGAAGGAGGGAGAGGATGATTCGGTAGGGGTTCTACCGATCAATTACGAGAAGTACATCGCATGGGCGGGGCTGGTGAGGATTGTCGTCGATTGGGGGCACTGACCGATCGTTCAGACGGACTGGCCGGGCAGACTCACTTCTGAGACCGTTCTGGCTCTTAGAGAAGAGCTGACGGATTACCGAGACGATCGAGCCATCGCAGCCGAGCTGGAGAGAGACATCGCCATCGGTTCGTTCTTCCTCCACTCTCTTACGTCCTCACACTATCAATCGTCAGCAAATATTTCAATCTCAACCATAAACTATAATTAATACGCTTTCATATTTTCGTAATTTCAGAGTCAAATGATCTTCCAAAATGTGCTCCAAATTAAACAGAAAAGTCGAAATATTAAAAAAACATTAAATTTTAATTGATTCATTTGTGAAAGATTTTATCAATCGAAATTTAAGGTTTAAAATTTTTCGACTTTTCAGTTTATTTTATTTTTATTATGAGTGCAATTTAACACTGGAATTATGAAAATATGATCGAGTGTTAATTATGGTTTATGATTCACGTCGAAATATTTATAAGAACGAATGTTCGTCGATAAAATAAATAACTTTTTAATTTAAATTTAAAAAATAAAATAAGCGAAACTGAGTAACAGGTCTGTGAAGAATATTTCGAATTTGGTATGTTGAAATTGGTTTGTTGAATTTTGTATGTTGAGTTTAGTATTTGGAAATGTGTTTCTCCCACCCAGATGGAAAATTGATATTTTAGATGTTCACGATAAATAATTAT
>MQRK01247505.1:5795-24642 GCA_001938485.1 Girardia tigrina
TTACCTTACAGCATTAGTGAGACAGTGAGGCAGGCAGTGAGTGACTTGGGCTTTTATAATATAAAAAAAATTGAACCCCCGGCAAGAGAGGGCCGCGAAGCGGGCCGAGCGCGCTAGTTTTATATAATTTATATTAAACTAAAAATTTAACAGAATCTTTATAGCAGCTATAAATATAATAATAGAATAATTAAAATAACACGAAAAAAATAAAAACACTAGGTATGTTGATCACACAAAAGGAGATGCGAGTTAAATTTGAAGTTACTAAATAATTTTGTATAAAATTTACTTTGGTCTTCGTAGATATACAGGGGTGGCCATAAGTGTTTACCCAGTTTTAATAATAATAAACACAAAATTCTAGATGATTCAACTTTTATTTAATCAGCGTACAATAATAATTTCAAAACAAAAACTTAAAAGCAATTAAATCTTATCTTCAAAGTATTGACCTTTAGATTTAATACACAACTGAATTCTTCTCTGAACAGAGTGACAGATTCGTCGACACAAGTCTTTATAGTTGTTCAAGACTGCAAATTCTGTAGTAATTCTTTCCTTCAACTCGGATATGGTTAGAACATTTTGTTAGTAAAGGCGTTCCTTCAGGATACCCCACATTGAATAATCACAAGGTGTCAGGTCCGGTGATCGTAGAGGCTATTCAGTGGTTCTTCTCCTACCGATCTACATCTCAAAAGTGTTATCCAAAAAGTCGCGTACATTTCTACCACAATGAGGGGGAGCACCGCCTTGCATCCAAACATCGTTATCTGTGTCAAGCTGAGGTACGGCAAAATCACGCAGCATGTCGAGATATAGCTAGGAATTGACCATTCCATCAAAGAAGTATGGACCCAGCACACCAGTTGAACGTATTCCTCCCCACACACAAATTCCTGGAGAAAGATTGTTGGTCTCCCATACCAGATGAGGATTCTCAGTGGAGTACACGGCACTATGCAAATTAACGTGACCATTTCACTTAAATGAAGCTTCGTCAGTCCAAATTATTCTGTCCCTGATGTCAATGTTCTCAATGAGTTGTTGCGATAGGCAATTTTATTCATTATTATTATATAAAAAAATTAATCTGTTTTTTAATTTTTTATTTCTTTCTTCTTTTATTTCTTTCAATTTATTTCTTTTTCTTCAATAATTTCTTTCTTTTTACTTCTTCAATTTTTCTTAATAATTTAAAGCACGAAGAATGATAAAAAAATAAAAAATACAAGTCACCTTTAACTATCCATACATAAAAGTATACGGGTTAACAACAACTCGCTAAAGAAAGTATTTAAAAGAAAGACAAAAAAACATCTACAATGTACTAAGCTTATTCACATACTTCCATTGAGAGGGAACCAATTAGGTTGTCAGAGCTCTGTGTGATTTTTGTTTTTCTTATTCACTTTACATGGATGATAAAAATTAATTTTTTTAATTAAAAATTTTAGGTATTTAGCTAGCCTAATTTTGCCCATTTTGGATGTTAACTAATGACGAATAATAAAGTCTTATCAATAACGATTCACGGAACTTTAGCTTGTAATGTACATTAAAGGCCTTCTGTATAACAAAAAACTCATCCTATGAAAATGAATAAATTATATTCTTACAATGCATCCAATGATCAAGTAGTTTGTGAATGCTCACTAATAAAGATTGTGGAGTGACGATTTGCTTTCCAATGTGATTCATATGTATTACTGTTATAATTCATATTATTGTTATAATTCATATGTATTATTGATATATAAATTTATTAGAAGGTTTTTGAACACTAATACTACTTTATTATCACTCAATTTGCATAATTTAAAAAGTATTTAAGCTATATTTTAGGTTAATTGTGTCTTAAAGTTGTTTTCAACCTAAAATATCGATAATCAGACCCACAGCCTTCATCTCCAGAGTAATAATAAAGTATTTTAAGGAGATGCCAGACAAAATGTTACTTTAAATACTTGACAGCATTCCTGGACAGTATTTGGCTAGCTTTCACACACCTTTTTAGTTGATATGGATTCAAACACTTTCTAGGTTCTCAAAGACACTAGTTGGAAGTATGTCTGACTTACTTGCACAGGTCTCTCTCTATAAAAAGTATGAGTTTTTACACCGTGATAATAAAATTTCAAAACCCAATTAGCTTACATTCAAAAAACCGTTTCGGTATCAATGAAACATTTTTTAAACTGCCTATAATTTTATAATTATTCATTTTAAATGATCTGATATAGTCAGAATATGGTAATTTGATTATTTTTTTCATCAATGTGTTTTTTCTTTTTGTATATCTTTCAAGACAGTGTTGCGGAAACCGTGCCTCCAAATTATACTGAGAACCATTTCAGTTAACTTCAATTCTAATTTTGAATATTTTTAATAAGAATCACTCTATTTAATTTGTAGAAATTTTCTTCATTGACAACATGAATTTCGTTCTCAAAGCCGATAACGACTGACTCATCATAGAAATCAAAACCGATTATTTTACAATCTCTATCGGCGTCATAATATACAAATTATGTATCAAAATAATTTTTATGTATCATAATGTATCAAATGACTTTCATCAGATAAATCAAAATTATACAATTTATTCGATGCATTTAAAAAGTATTTGTCTTCAAGTTTTTAATTGATGAAATATGACCGCTTTTTAAATTAATTTTTTTATCGATTTTCGAATTGTATCCATTGAAAATTGTATCTCGATTTCAATGTGTCTTGAAATGAATCTCGTGAACGCAAGTTTAATATTTTGAAAATATAATTTGATTAAAGCTTTTTTATATAATTATTGGACATGTTTCGATGTTTATATACATCATTATCAGCAATTTTCAGGTATTTATACAATAATAATATATATACAATATAAATATACAATAATAATAATATTTATACAATAATTTATAAGATAATTCATAAAGTTTATGATTTATTATTAATTTTATCCTCAAGAGAATACATAAAAATTGAGGCCAACATTCGTGCTAATGTGTAATTCATTACAAATACATCTTTCGGAATGTAGAATTCATCGTTTAAAATAAATTAAACATTTGAAGTAAAAAAGTTAACATTTCTTTTAGTGTCCATTAGCCTTTTAATCTTTTTTTTATTTTTAAAACATTTATGGTTTTTAAATAAATAAACTATTAACATGAAATGAAATCATGTATTCAAAAGCATATATAGATAACTTTTTCAAAATTAAATCTTTGTAATTAAAGATATCCCTGATTTGAAGTTCTTTTGAAATCAAGGAACTCAACAGGAATCAAGAATCTGTACTAGATGGTGTCCTTAAGATACTCTTACATTCCTTTATCCATGCCTTATATGTTAACTACATTTATTCTTTTCTATTTACTCTGATAAATATTATTAAACTGAAAACTTAATGACCTGAACAAAGAAAACATTCTTAAAACCAATTTTATAGATTATCTCTAAAATATGCAACTATTAACACATTTTTCCACGAGATTATTCTGCTATGTCGCGTTTTTCCCTGCATAACTAAAAGTAGTGATACAAAAAACATGATCCAGTGAAGCTGCCTAAGAAAAAAAATCCTACTATCAGTCATAAGATCGTAATTTTAAGTAATCCATACTCATCCAATATTTTGTAGAAAACTCAATTAAAATAGATCATCGTGTTAAAATAGTTAGTTAACAGTTTTAAAAATAATAATAAATATAACTGTGGGTAACGCAGGACACTGAAGTAATTTTCAATTGTTCTGAAATCAATGGTAAGTGAACTGATATTATTATTTTCTTTTTAAACTGAATTCTTTTATTTATGGAGATAAAATAATAATATTTTGCAAAATGAAATGTCTGAATTTAATAAAAAACACGATCATAGGGAAATTTTCTGTGGTATTTGATAAAATTATAAGTACGTTTTATTGAAATAAATTATAGATTATTTATATTCATAGCCCAATACTAAAAAAAGGAATTAAAAATTTCTTTATTATCTTTCCTCGATTCATTTATTGGTCTTCTTCCTTACATATTTTCTACAAATCAGGTCAAATAAATTAGCGATAAATTTCTTTTTCATTTGAAAATAAAATTTAAAGTTTATATTTTTGATCATTATGCAATGGATTCATAATATACTGATTTTTTATATTCTTAACTTATAATTATAATATTTTAATATATTTTATAATATATATCTTACTAAACCAGATAGAACGTATTCGATTATTTAGAGAAATCACCAAATAAAAGAAGTGATTTACAAACTCAATTTTCTGTTTGTTTAATTTTTTACTTGAAATATTTTACTTGAAAGTCACCGCGAATTATTTTTATTTTGTGACAAACTAACAAACAGAATGAACTTCTCCCTTTATTATTATTAAGGACACAAGACCAATTTTCATAAGATTAATTTTTTTGAAAAAATAGTTATCAGTTTCTGATTAAAGATTTCAAAATTCTGCGAAAATCAACCAATATTTAAACAAACAGTGATTTATTAAATTTATAAAAATTAAATTAATTAATTTAACTTGAAGACAGTTTCCAAAAATACCAATTGTTTGGGAGAGTTCACATTTTACAAGCATAAATTTACATAAAACATATCATACAAATATTTATAATTTCAGACATACCTCACAATTATTATTGGTAATATTTCTCCTTCAAAGATATTTACAGGGATATTGAGATGTCTAATTAGGATGAAACATGGCCAAAAATTAGACTCTTAACCTCGCAAGAAAAGTTTACACGTAATTTTGAAACAAAAGACATTCATTGCACATTTCAACTTACATTACTCGTTGAATCAGGTTCAATTTTAACAAATAAATCAAAGAATTAACTTTTTATATCCATTTTTATGCAGACAGAACTTTACTTAGCTAACAAAACATTAATTAAAAAATGAAAGAAAAACATTATTAAAAATTACAATCAGCGTCTTTTAATAAACTGTTGTGTAACACAAATTTGAACTTCTGAATGGTACAAATAAATTTTTGTCGACTCGTTATTTTATGTTTTTTTCTCACTAATTTAATTCGTTCTCCGTGATAAATCGGCTGAATATGAGCATGAAGTATCCAAATTAACTAAAGATGTTCATCATCAAGGATGCCAATTATTACAAAGTCTAATAAGGGTATTGTATAAACCCTAATTTCAAAATGATTATTATGTTTAATCTTAATTTATAATTTATGTATAGTATGTAATGTTTAATTTTAATTTTATAATTTATCTATATTATATGCTTGACTACATTAAGTAGTCAAGCTAAAATTTTAAATTAAAAATCCAAAAATAATAAATCAATAAAAATTGATTTATTAATATCACAAATTTATTATATAATAATATTTACTGTTAACGGAACGAACGAATTTACTTTTTTTACTTTGCCGTTTTTACACGTATCAGAAGACATCGATATTAACAATTGTCAATTTCATTTTATTAATATCTCATCTGATTCAATATTCTAACAAATTCCAGAAAAAAGAAAATTTGAAATTATTCTTATCATAATCTGAACAATAAAATCTGAAATTCCCCATCCTTTGAATCCATCGACAAGAAAAAACTCAAAGATGGATCAAATCATCCTTGTAAAAATAGGTGATCCCGTGAAACCGATGGATCAACTATTTTTACTTGAGATAAAAGAAATGAAATGAACAAAATTAACAAAGTATGATGACTAAAAACACTTTAATCCAAAATAAATAAAAATAACCTCTATAATTTAGTCCAAAATTTATTAATGTAAAATAAACTCCAAACATAGTAAACCTTTTAATAAGACATAATCACCATACATGGATATCATAATTTCATCGGTAAGTAATTATTATTGACGATTAATTATTTTCATTGATTTTTTTTAGATCGTTTCAAAACAATTTTTACGTTTTTATGATTGAAATGGTAAAATATCCAAGTTTAAAAATAATTTCTTGCATAACTGTGATAGCGATTACAACAGACTGTAGAAATATCTTAAACACTCTAGTTATGTAATGCTGTCTTTCCAGTTCGTCTGGTTCGAAACAAAGAAAAGCTCAGATGGATCTTTATAGGAGATATAAGAAAGTTATCGAAAACACATTTTTTATCCTTGTAAAATATATTTAATTGTAAATGTATCTATCAAATCGTCCTGAATCATTTAACAATCTTTTTTGAACATTGCTTCAGCTGTTTGAGGAATCCTTCTAGCCCTTTACGTTTAGTGTTGTAATAGAAAAATAATAAAATAAATCTTTTTTTAAAAAAACTATCGTAAACTCAACATACATCACGCTGAAGAATGCCTATGTACATAGAACACTTAAACCAATCAAGGTCATGTACAGAGACGATCGAAAGATAACCACATACAGACTCAAATTGTTCGGAAGTGTGGTATCACAATCCTCATTCCAAAATAACATTCAATTCTATCAGAAAATTTTTATTTAAATTCCAACACACAAACATTTTTCGGAGAAATTTACAATTCTTCCAAGTAACTATTATTAATTTTTAATTGTCGACCCGTTCTATTCACATTAACTGAATTATTTTTTTTTATTCTTATTAATCAGCTTGTAAAAAAAACGTTCGGTTAAGGTTATTTATTTAATTAATTAAATATTCCCAAAGTATAATATTTCTTTTAAGTATTGCAACAGTAAAAATAACTACAGGTTCATCGAGTTGAACCTTAGGTAATTTTTACAGGTACATTAGTAAATGAATAGATTTTTTGTTTTTTTTACCATTAACTAAAGTTACTTTTATTTTGTTGGTTAAATTAATATATGTTTTTGTTTTTTTATATTTTTTTCTTATTAACTAATTTATTTGTTTGCAATAAATGAATAATTTTTTATTTTTTACCTAATTTTGTTTATTTTTTTACTTTTTTTAAATACTCACTGATCCTTAATGGGTTGTAAAATGTTACGTTATTCCCGACTCAAAAAAGGTTGCTGCATACTGAAATAGAAGCTGTAAAATCTAATGTTAATTTAGTATGACGATGGCAGGTAATCTGAAAAAAATTAATTACAATAGATTTTTAAAAATGGTATTCAATTTTTTATAATTCATTTTTAGCAAAAAAAGAATTTATTATTAAAATAAGAATAATGTTAAATTAATTTTACTTGAAAAAAATATAACTTTTTTATTAAAGAGCAATAAATAAGGATATGCATTACGAAAAGTTATTTATTTATTATAATAAAGTAATATATTTCTATCTTAATTTATATGAAACTACATATTATTTAACTTATTTTAGATATATATTTTTATGTGTTAAAAAAATAAAATTTAATTTCTTTCTTATTTGTTATTATTATTTTAAGATTATTTCATAAAAAAATATTTTTTCTTTGTTAATTTAATCTGATTTGATTTTTTTTATTTTTTTATAAATATTAAATGAACAAATATTTTTTGTCTGCAAAAAATAGTTAAATTTAAAAACAAATAAAGAGGAAATGGAAAATGTCAAATATTTTTGTAGATGACAGATTTTAACATTATTTGAAAAAAAGTAATAATTATTAATTCAGATAAATTCCAAAATACAAATAATTGTTCACAAAAAGCTTTTGAGTTACAATCAAACTAATGTATAATAAACATCATAAAAAATAATTTCATTTGTATTTTCACTTGTATTCAACCAAACAATTATATTATTATTTATTTTAGAATTGTTAATAAATATTTCAATTTATTTATATAAATTTAAAATTGTTGAGTGTGGGAAGTGGTTGCAACATCGATATCTGAATTCATTTTTTAACACCAAAATTTATTAATATGACAGCAATTCACATATTTAAACAATTTTTTCTGTTAATTTAATTATCTCGCCACAAATTAATCTATTAAATTCTTTTCGATTCAATTTCTAAAATCTTGCAAATTTATTAAATACATTTCACATTAAAACTAAAAATTTATTTTAAAATTTATTTAAAATTGTTTCATAACTTATATTAAAATATATAAATTTTTAATTTTTAAAATATTTAAAAAACACATTAAAAACATATTTTATTTTTAAATACGTATTTGATTTTTTAATAGTTGTTTTATTATATTTTTTTAATTTTAAAATCTTTAATAAGCATATTAGCATTAAAATATTTTACCTTTTAAATTAAAAAAAAATAATAAATTATTCTGGCGAGATGAAAATTTAAATTAACCCCTCATACTGAGCATGGCGTAAGAAAACATTAATCACGTCCTCTGATAATTTTTAAGAAATGCTCTAATTAAAAATTAATACATCAGTTATAATGTATCAAGTACGAAACCTTAAACATTGGAATGGCATGGACATGCCACATAGCTTCTATCTAAACCATTATTTTGCTTTGAATAGTTCAAAATATTGAATAGTTTTAAATGTTTAAAATTTTCATTATTATAACCAGTGTATCACTATAAAACACGCCGAAATATTTAAGTTGTGTCCTGTAATTTTATAAAATATTTTACTTGCTTTATTCGATTTATAGAAAAAAATTCTATACTGTGTAATACACTACAAATAAAAGGTTTTTTGAACCCAAATATAAAAGAAGTACTTGTTTTTTTTTGATTCTTGATATATATATATCGTCATCTAACTCAAAAGCTGATGCAAATATTGATAAGTTAACTGAATTTGTGAATAAAAATGGATATTCAAAATCCAAGATGATGATTCAAATTTGGGATGTACGTTAATTGTCTCTTATTCCGAGGATAAAATTCTTCGATTTTAAAATCAATAAATTAAAAATTCTTAAATCAAAAATCATACCTGAAATGTACAAAATTCAGAGTAACCTAAGTAATAAGTCTCCGACTCCTTTGAGTTTGTGTAACAATATAGTTTATCAATTTTCTTGTAACGGATACTTTGCTACACATAAATGAGAAAAGTCTTGTAGTCTGTAAACTGATTCAAGAGCAAAGACGATTTGAAAATGGCAAAAACAATTCTTGACATTTAGAATTTTGTAAGTAGGATGTAAAAATAACTGTGAAGTAATTCTAAGAATTTTGAGAGGTATTATTGATTAAATCACTTCATTTATCAATTCATTTCTAAATAAATCTTTTTTCAACTTTGTTTAAAGTATAAGTTGTTAACGAAATCACCATACTAATATTAAAGACAGCACAATCATAATACATTTTTGTCTGAAGATTGCGGACATTCGACCAAAATATACTACACCAATAAATTGTCATCCAAAAATGTACATGGTGTTTTTAATTTAATTTAAAACTTTGTTACCATTCTGTAAATTAATAATATATATATATATATATATATATATATATATATATATATGCCTATTGAATAAAAAATAATTAAAGAAAATTTGTGTGAAAGATATTTTCCTTTCATATCTGTCAGGAACAAGTACTTTTCCGTCAGTTGACATGTACCATTTTTGTGTTGTTTATACAATTTACACTTATCCAAGGTTTAGTGTCTTTTAATGGGAAATTTATTTTGATTTGAAATCTGATTGTAAATAGATAGGTGCAATCAAATTACTGAAATTTTGTTCCGAAATTTTCACAAATTTTACACCAACTAATGGAAAAACATGAAGTGACAAAGCAAAATTTAAATAATATTTGATATTCTACGAGTCGGTAAAATAAAATTCTATAATCAGTATTCAAATTTGAAAGATAAAAAAATATTTATAAAAATTTGAGTGTCTGAAAGGGATGTGAAAATTATATTTTTGAATTTTCTTGGAGTTAGTTTTAAATATAAACTTTGAAAATAAACAAATTAAATAAGAAGTTTTAATATGCAGACTTCTGAATAGTAATTTTATATTTTTTTAAAAATGATTTTTTAAAACTGTTTAAATAAATGTTAATATTAAAACTAAAAACTATTAAATTATAATTACTGATGATGGAAAATGAAACTTCTAAACGTGTATGCACTTAATAAGGTGGGGGACTGAGAGTATCTGGGTCCATAGAGATGCACACCCCACTTCATTTTTCATAACTAGATTCAACAGTAGGTAGAAAATGGACATTCTGCCCACTTGACCCCCGCCCGGGGGTAACCGTTTTCCATGAAAACGGTCGCGATAGCCATAGCAACGGTTCCGGTTACCATGGCAACGGAAAAGATTTCCATAGCAACAGTCGCGATCACCTTAACAACACTTCTCATTGAGTCCTGGTGTCTTGTTAACGGTTTCCATCACCTAAAAAACCAATCAAATCACTCGAAAACCATCAACGTTACCCTAAAAATCATCGAAAACACCTTAACATCACGTTGAAAACCATCGAATTCACGTTGACAGTCATCGAAAACACCTTAGAAACCATCACCGTTACCTTAAAAACCATGAAAAACACCTTAAAAATCATCGACAACATGTAAAAGCCATCAAAATTACACAGAAAAGTACACAGTGCAGCACATGTGCTAATCAATACTGCACATGTGCTAATCAATACTTGCACATGTGAAAGTGTGAAAATTAAAAACCTTCAAAATAACCTTCAAAAACAATCAAAATCAGAAAAAAAGTGCAAAAAGTGCTAATCAATACTACACAGTGCTGCACTGTGCTACACTTGTGCTAAAAATAATGCAGATGTGCATATCAATACTGCACATATGGAACTGTGCAAAATCAATAAGTTCACAATTGTGCAAAGTGCAATATATTCATATTTTTATATAATATAGTTGAAAGTGAGGCGAATGCCCACATGTGGTGGAGAATGCCCATAGGGTATAGAGGTCGAAGAAAGCAAAATTTCAAAAATCTGTCTGAACACATGGATAGAAACTCATATATGAATAGTCAGATTCTATATCAAGATTTTTCAAAAAATCGATACCTAGTGCTTTTTAGAATATATGCACATTATGTATGCAAATATTATCATATAGATATATATTATACTACTATATTATACTATGTTATCAAACATTCAAAACGTGACCGTATCCACGTTACTATCGTCATGCATCCCATAATGTCAACGTATTGCATTCATCATGTCAACGAATTGCACAGTTAACATTTTATAGTATATATCAATATTATATTTAATAAAAGTTGTTGTTTATAAGGTTTTGAACAGACATATATAACACAACTATTTTCAACAAACATTTATTTACATAACATGTATAGATGTAACAAATATGTATATAGTATACAAGTTGATTATTCACAACAAATAATGTCCGTGTGGTAGTGCTCGTATTCCATCTGTCAAAATAAGTCGTCTGTCATCAAACTAGTCAAGGCTTCTCTTCCCATTTATACTGTGGAAACTTGATGTTCTTGTGCTCTAATTCTTCTCATTTCTGATATGATGCTGCTCTGTTCCATTAAAACTCTCAAATAATCATCGAATCCAATATAATTGGCTAATGTGGCCCGTTGAACTCACTTGGCCCTCTTTTTGATATTACCGCTCACGTCAATGGCATACATTTTAGACCGTAGAGTCAAGAATCTTGAAATAATCTGCCCATTTACCTCACCCTTAAACTTCCCAAGGACATTTTTATTTGTTGTTGAGTAATTTGGATGATCTTTTGGATAGTCTGACGTATCCATATGTTGGGAAATTTCATTCAAATCCGAAAATAAATCTTCTGTATGGATCTGATATTCAAAGCTATTAGTTTCCATATACATTAGTTGCAAATCCTGGTTGAATTTGTAAACCATGATGTCATAATGGAAGTAATACATCAAGGTCTTGGATAGATCCAGGATTGACATCGCCACATAAATATGTTTATTGAACTCCAGGAATGTCTTCAGTATGTGTTAGTTTAGGTTTTCGGTGTATATGATGCTACTGTAGAAGTTTGACTTTGCAATGAGCGTCTTTGCTCGCTTCCAATCAGTTACAAGTTCGATAATTATTCTTTTGTTGTAAAGTTTTTTTAAAAGTGTTTTTTAAATATTTTAAAAATTAAAAATTTATATATTTTAATATAAGTTATGAAACAATTTTAAATAAATTTTAAAATAAATTTTTAGTTTTAATGTGAAATGTATTTAATAAATTTGCAAGATTTTAAAAATTGAATCGAAAAGAGTTTAATAGATTAATTTGTGGCGGGATAATTAAATTAACAGAAAAATTTGTTTAAATATGTGAATTGCTGTCATATTAATAAATTTTGGTGTTCAAAAATGAATTCAGATATCGATGTTGCAACCACTTCTCACACTCAGCAATTTTAAATTTATATAAATAAATTGAAATATTTATTAATAATTCTGAAATAAATAATAATATAATTGTTTGGTTGAATACAAGTGAAAATACAAATGAAATTATTTTTTATGATGTTTATTATACATTAGTTTGATTATACCTCAAATGCTTTTTGTGAACAATTATTTGTATTTTAGAATTTATCTAAATTAATAATTATTACTTTTTTTCAAATAATGTTAAAATCTGTCATCTACAAAAATACTTGACATTTTCCATTTCCTCTTTATTTGTTTTTAAATTTAAGTATTTTTTGCAGATAAAAAATATTTGTTCATTTATAATATTTATAAAAAATAAAAAAATCAAATCAGATTAAATTAACAAAAAAAAAATTTTTTTATGAAATAATCTTAAAATAATAATAACAAATAAGAAAAAAATTAAATTTTATTTTTTTAACACTAAAATATCTAAAATAGGCAAATAATATGTAGTTTCATATAAATTAAGATAGAAATATATTATTTTACTATAATAAATTAAATTTAAA
Source organism: Girardia tigrina (assembly GCA_001938485.1). Classification (NCBI taxonomy): domain Eukaryota; kingdom Metazoa; phylum Platyhelminthes; order Tricladida; family Dugesiidae; genus Girardia; species Girardia tigrina. The sequence continues at coordinate 18,600 of MQRK01247505.1, forward strand.
TTTTAAATAAATTACTTTTTAATTTGGATATATGCTTTAAAAATTTGAAGTAAAATGTTCTAATTTTTATAATTTTAAATTGTCATTTTTCTCTTAAAATTTTTACATCAATTTTGCATTTATTAATTTAGTTTGTGTTTTACTTTTTGAAATAATAATTATAAATTTGAATTTTCTAAATAAGTTATTAGGTGACGTGAAGTAGCTAACTCTTTTTAATAATATTAATTTTAAAATTGAAAAAAAACATTACATTTATAGTTAAAAATAATCTTCTTCAATTACTCTATTAGTTAATCTTTAATCACATTATTTCAGAAATAAAAAAATAATTATTTCTTTAAATTTCCAATAACTAAATAAACTTTAAAAAATAAAGACAAAAAAATATTGAAAGTTTTGTTTATAGAAGTTTTTTTAAAACAGAATATCTAATTGAATTTCCTTTTGTGAAGTTTATCAATGAACTCATTTTTATAAAAAAAATAATGAACTCCAATTTAAAATTAATAGGAAGTATAAAATATATATAAAACAATTAAAAAGAAAAGTGAATATTTACCATCGATCGTTATCCAATTTCTTTAAGGTTTTACAATTAAGTTTTATAAAATTGACAAATTTAATTTCAATATATATATATATATATATACATATATATATAGAGAGCGAGTTATATGTGATGGAAGTGAAAAGGGATATAATTTCTTATGGCATTAACTTTATAAAATAATTAAATACGGTAATGAATAATGTTTATTAATAAAACCAATTGACATCAGATTGTTATGAATACAATTAATCGTCAAATCATTCAATATCAATAAGTATTTTTCTGGTCAAGTACGAATGAGTGTTGCCGAAATTCACATGGAATTCATTGTACAAATGCTGACTTCCACGTTTAGTCTGTTACTAAACATTAGACGGGTGAACTCGCAATGCAAGCGGTTTAGGTGCCGGTAGTTTCATGGAAATTCGTCGGATAGAGTGCCATGTTAAACGAATTTCCAATACGGCTAAACCAGAAAACCCGAACTAAATGAATAGTGATCCGGTTGGATGCGTCACAGATAAACAATGGAGAAATCGGTTTGTAGATTTTTCCAATTCGACGCAAATCAGCGGACTTCAGCTGAACCAGAATACTTGGGCATTGAACATGAAATATTAGATTTCATAACTTCAAACATCCGAATAATTGTTGTTGTCGCATGTAATTTCTTCTCATTGTTGCGTGGATCACTATGGACATCGTGATTGTTGTGACGCATTAATTACAAATATCAAAGGCGATAAATATGACATCATTTCATGTTCTGGCCGATTTTTCAAACAACGTACTTAAAACAAATCTCAAAATATTTATAATTGTTCTACAAATTTTATTAAAATAATATAAATCGAAAATTATTGATTTTTTAAAAAGATAATTATCTTCAATTAATTTTTACAAGATATTTTTGATTAAAATTTTTAAATTATATTTTGGAACCCCAACATATATTATATATATATATATATATATATATATATATATATATATATATTAGTAGTAGTAGTTGGCTTCTACATTATAAATAAATATATATATTTTAATTAATAAATACAATTCAAAATTAAACTAAAATTCTTTTATTATTTAAATAAATGATTTAAACAAAACAGTGATTATTTATTTTTTTCATAATGTATACAAAGCTGCATGCTTTATTAATTTTATCATTCAAACATTATATTTGCTAAAATTGATTGTTTATTTATTTAATAAAAATGTGTTTACTTTAATTCAATTTTTATAGTTTTTAATATTTTGTTAAACATATAACTTTTACACTACTTTTATATTCAGTTAAGAAAAATGTTTTTCTCTCTTAATAGTTTCATCTTTATGTGATAATTGTGAGGAGAATTATTATCAAAGCTAATAAATGTATGTTGCGTAATTTATGTATGGAATGTTCTAGGTGTGATCTTTGTATTGTTGTGTAATAGGTCACGACCGAAATAGTGTGTATGGTGAAATGAATGAGTGTATGTTTGGCACAGATTGATGACGGCATTAATCAATATATATACTGATGATATTCCTCATTTTATTGTCTTTAAATAAATATTATGACAGTCTCTAAGTCTTCTAACAATAATAAAATAATAATAAATAAATAATAATAATAATAAAATAATAATAATAAATAATTTTTCTCCATGAAAATTCTTCCGTCCATCGTATATTGTGATATATAATTGTGAGAAGGTACGAGTATCCATTGCATGGTGGAATGGGGTCAACGATGTCCATGTTAATGGTATCGAAACGATTACTAGTTGAAAAGCTGACGATATTTAGCTTTATTAATGTGTCAGGTTAGATTATTGAACTGGCATTGGAAACTTGACAGAGTAGCATTAGTTAAATAAATGTCTTTTAAGATTCCCGAGAAGGCAAATTCAAGAATTTATGAGGGAGGCTGGGAGGCTCAAACAATCCCTCAACTACAGCAACGGATTAAGAAAATGTTGAAAGCAATGGATCAGTCCACGTTGCGGAAGGGCTTCAAAGGGATTAAGAAACGCCTTCGTGCTGTGTATAGATACGGACCACTTTCAATTATTCTGTAAACATTTTTTGTTCCTTACATCTTGCCCTTCAATAAAATATAGACAGCTTCTGGAAATTTTATTTCGTCTTTTCACAATGGTGGTTTAAAATTTGTCTAGATTTTGCCTGCACACCCGTTAACTCTTGTATATTATATAACTAATGTCCACAACGCAAATTATCACTACTCAAAGGATTAAGGCACTTAGAACATATTAAAAAGAATTTTTGGCATTTTTTCAAGTGAATAAATATCCAATAAGCGAGCACAAGTATACTAATATACAATTAAAATAACAATATAAACTTATTTTGATTTTGTTTATTTATATTATAATTAAACTTCATAAAGAAGAGTACCAGTAAGTTTTTGTTTTTATTTTCCATTTAGTTATACTCACTTGTTTATCAGAAGGTAATAAAGAGAATTATTTTGAGGACATTTAATATTATATGTTTAAAAAATGTTTTTACAACTCTGTTGCTGCTCCTAATAATTATAATATGAATTTTTTAATTAATTTCCATAATTCATACTTATAATTTTTAATCAGAAATTATTTATTTAATTCTAGTTTTTCTTATTTCTTTCTTTCTTCTGATGAATTTGTAAAGGTAGAAAGATTTTCTTTTTCTTACGTAAAATATGATTTATTTCTCTTAAATCTGCCAATCAGTGTTAAAACTAAAAACACTTATGTCACTTTTTTCTCTTTTGTCTGCCTTACTTTTCTTTAAAAAAAGTGTTCTGCAAGATATTTAATTGAAATGCAAAAAAAATATTTGAGAGCTTAATCATATAATCAAAGTTTTCGAGTGTAAATTTGAATAGATTTATAACAATTATTATTTATAACAATTTTTTTAAAATAAATAAAGTTATTCAAAAATAAATTTATTTATTTTTATTAATCCTTACCCTGAAGGTACTGATAAAGCACAACTTTCCTTGAATTCGTGAAATTGAACAAAAATTAAAACGAAAATTGAATTAAACAGTTTACACTTGTAAATATAATCCTCTTAAATGTTATCAATCGCTACTGTTATCGAATTTCATTCGTCCTGCAAGCATAATACAAATTTATATAAAACTTTTCCGTTTATTATTATCAAAATATTTTTCCACATTTAAGTCTAGAATTATATTATAAAATGTAGTCAAATAAAACGAAGTCAGTTTTTTAATACAAAGAAAGTAATCTTTCTTGTTCAGTAATAGCCTAAGAATATTTTTTTCGGTATATACTTAATATAAAAAATAAGATTGTATAATCGAAATATTATCAGATTGTTGGTCAAATTAGGAATTAAACATATGGTAATGACAACAATAATAAATATGTATGTTTCAGAATGAATTAAAATTTTCATTTAAATTGTGAAAAAATAAAAATAGAAATATATCAAAAAAAATGTTAATAAAAAATTGTATATAGATATATATATTTTATATATGTCATATTTATAATTTTTTATTTGTTAGGATCGAAATTCGTTTGTTTTAACGAATTAGTTTTTATATAGTTTTTTGATATCTAATAAAGATATATCAATATCGATTTCTTTATTATTTTTGAGATTGGATGTGTAATTTAAACGGACAAATAACTTTGCCTTTTGGCTATGTTTTTAATGTGGAATATTTTATCAAGACATGTGGAGGCATTTATGAACCATGGTATGAATTGATGAGAATATTTCAAAGTTGTGGAAACAATATTGGAACGATGTTTTGGAAAATAATCACTAATGAACACGGAATCAAACCGACCACTGGTATTTACGAAGGCTACAGCGATTTGCAATTACCGAGAATTTACGTTTACTTTACTTTTGGGATTCATGGAAAATTTCTGCCGATCAGCGTCATGGTTGAATTGAATAGTACCACTCTCGATTACGATCTGAATTCGAAACTTGGGAAATTCTTTCAACCCGATTATTTCCTCGGAGGTTCCTTAAGGGCTTCTAAGAATTGTGAAAGACGTACGACCCTCTTCAGGGCCAAAATTCGTGATTGAAAAGTGGAGACGGATTGGAAAAAAACAATGTATTAGCTTCCAGAACGAACAACAAAGTTACTTAATAGATTTTCTGTTGTCCTTTTTAACCGAAATAATGTAATTAATCTTACCTATTCAATTTTGAATAAAACATTGTTTACAAGGGGCAATTCATTGTCAGACAATATTCTGACTTTCATAATTTAATTTCATCCGTTAATAGCAATATTAATTATTATAATTGATCCTTATTTCGAAATTACAAATTTTGATATTATGTAAATAAAATTTGGCGAATGGGGAAAACAAAACGTTGTTCTTCTACATCTGCTTTGATCCTCCTTTCTTCCTTGACTGCTTTAAATGGTCTCTTTGTATTAAGTTATTCCCTTCGCTCTTATAGATGTAAAAATCAAATGATTACAAAAATTGCAACAAGCACTACATGTACACATAAATAAAGACATGTTATACAGAATTCGTGCCCACACAAATGAATTGAGCGATTTCATATTTAATAAAATTAACAAAAGAGATCCATAAAAAATAAATACGTATTCTACATAAATAAAGTAAAAAATACAGTACACAGAAAAACCGCATTCCATTAACATTAACCCACAGTCAACAATCATACACTACTATCGATAAAAATTGGTGAGAGAGCGAGAGATTCTACACAGTTCATACAAACAAATACTACATGTATTTACAACTCAATAAATTAAGATTTATTTGTATATTCGAAAAAAATCTATAATGAAGAAAAATAAATAAAATGAATCTATGTTAAATGTATGATGTATCTGAGTTTATACAGATAAATCCAAAAGTTTATTATAATTGGTAAAATAAAATGTAAACAAAATATTTTTTAGAAGATATTTCATATAAAAAGTTAACTAATGATTTCCAAAATTTGTAAAATGTTCTGTAATATTTTGAAGCAAAAGAACTTTGTCAATAATCGTATTTCCGATCGCTGAAGGATTTGAAATTCTTCACAATATTTGTAAAGTTTGAATGGACTTTTGATGACTAAAGGAAATGACATTAAGTTTGTCAAGGATCTGATGTCATGAGAGTGTCATTACTGGGCTGATTTCAAATTAATAAAGTCATCGTTTTCCATCTTTTAAAATTCATTTTTCAAGATATTACCTTTTACAGTTTTAATATTAATATTTTTTGAATATCGACAGACGTGTATGAGAGACAGCTGAAGAGAACAAACATAGCAGCTCTTGCTGGCGATAACGGCTGAAATGACTTGAAATTTTTCACGAAAAAGTCAAAAAATTGGAAACCATTATATCAAAAACTAGTAAATAACCCGTCATGTATGACGGGTAAAATTGAGAAAAGAAATTTCATTTTTTAATTTTAATTTGAGTAATTTTGGATGTGGAACAGATTAGATTAATTAAAATAATTG
>MQRK01247509.1:0-25228 GCA_001938485.1 Girardia tigrina
GATTCAAGTTAGTAAAGTAAAAGAAATTATTTTCCAAGATTTACTCAATGAAGAAATTATTCCTGTCACTTTTGCAAGAGTATTTTTGAAACAATATAAAAATTTGAAAACATTAAGCCTATACCTATAGTGATATTTTAAAAGATTACAAAACTAGTTTTCTCTTTTTACACGACTTGTCTTTCGATCTTATCAATCGAGCTCACTTTAAAATTCATCTTTATGATGATTGTAAAGATATTCAAAATTTAATTGATGTTGGTCATTTTAACGTCGAGGCGGGACAAATATTTGACGCTCAAAAACCAGATAAAGATAATAAAAGAACCTCTGCTGAGATAAAACACTGCCTTTATAAAGCATTTAACGAAACCTTTCTTTTTATGATTATAATAATTCGTCGTATCCTTAATGTCTTCTTTGGCCGCTAAAAGTGCTATCTTCTCCTTTAGTATGGCAATTCTTTCCTTTTGACTTATTTTCAGGAGGTTTGGATAATTTGTCATTTTCGTCCTGGTGTCCCTCTTCAATTTCGAAAAAAGTCTCTCAAATGGATTAATGAATAGTGAATAATGGGGTAATTATACCATTTAAGGATTTGAAATGGTATTCGAATGTATACGATAATTATCTTGTATAAGATAATATGCCGTTCCAGTAGACTTTTCGAATAGATTGTAATAAATTCCTGATATTTAGCATGGTCAACAATACCAATGAATATTTTGAAAAGCAGTGGATCTATTAGTCATATTTCTATTATCAACAATACATTTTACAGGCTTTTGTTGGAAAAACTGTATTGAGAGGCATTTCTCTCCTTGTGTGTACAGATTTTCAGCTGTTCCACAGATTAAAGCCGATTTCATCTATAAAGATTCATTTGCTTATTCGTAAACCTTCTAGAAGAAATCAAATTGCGTAGACGTATTGAAGGCTCTTTATCTGATCTGATTTTTTTTCTGATGCAAAACCCCGGGCCTTCTTTACTGAAATAATTTCTAGTAAATGATGGATTCCGATATATTCAAGGCTTTTGTGTCTAGAATATATCGTTTGATTTCAGCTTTAATTGGCAGGGGTTTTTTTAACATATTAAATATTACGTTGGTCGATAAAGGTCATTTATTGCCTGATTTTTGTACCCCCATGCTTACCTTCTGATGTTTTGCCAGTTTTTTGTATCTATAAATGATACTCATGACAAAAAAATTAGAAATTTCCAACTGTTTACCACAAGTTGAACAATCTTTGTCAAAATTATAGGCTTAAATAAGCTACTCCTTGTCAATCATTGTTATCCTGTAATTAATTTATTAATTTATTTTGAAATTTACCTAACTGATAATTTCTGGAAATTTTTTGACGACATGGTACCGTGCTTTCACATTATTCTGACATCCTGTCATTTTTTATTAAAAAAACACGATAAATAGTATTAATACCCCATTGTTCAGTGCTCTTAGCACTGCTGATCAGAGAATATTGATTTTCTTCCATTTTTTTTTAATTTAAAATTGTTGTACTTAATTGCGGATCTAATAATTAACAATTTAACCGGGTGTGTATTACTTTTGTAGACATGTATTGTATGTATGTTTTGTGTGCACAACATTTTTAATGGTCACAACATTTTTATACAGTCACTTTTAGTTTATAGTAGTAAAGCCACATTACACAGTGAAGTTGAATATATTTTTTATTTTTATGTTAAAAAATAAATTATTTTAGTTATGGAAGTATGAATAAAATATTAATTATTAAAAAAAGTTTGTTTTAATTAATAATTCGTGTGATATTAATAAATTTTTGAATTGTTCTAATGCATTCTAATATCTTCACTATTTTACATAGTGTGTCATTTTATACATTTAAAAATAAAAAAATATTTTTTAATAATAAAATACCTTATATTTATTGTCTTTAACACTGCTTATGTTCAAACACTGAATAATATTCATATATTAAAAGAAATTTACTATTAACTTCAAGGAAATGCAGTATGCATCTTATATGTATTGGTTTGTGTACATCAAATAAACTCTATATATCACACAAATTATTAATTTAAACAAACCTTTTTTTTAATAATTAATATTTTATTCATATTTCCATAACTAAATTTATTTTAAACATAAAAAATTGTCTTATGTGTATAGAGGTTGAAATTATTTTTATAGTTAATATCTCTAAGAAATACTGCTTGTTATTATAACTGTTTAGAGGTGTACTCACACATTTAATGGGCCATTTTAGGATTACTACTTTGGTAAGGAATTCCCAGTTAGTAAATGATCAACCACCATTAACTGCTGACAACTGTATATTTTAACCGATTCTTCCACATTGATGGGTTACTTAAAACTATATGCAAAATATTTTTGCAATTATTTCCAATTCATGAGTGATGTACGTGTAATTGGAACGAGTACAACGATAGAGTTTATTTTAATCACAAATTGAACCTATATATTATTTAGGAACTTAAGAGGATAAATTCAATCTATCTCTGATATATTGCTTAAAGCAATAGTATATGCATTTATTCAATTAATTTTACCAATTCATTGTAATATTCCTTTAAAAATTGAAATCAACTCTGTATCATAAATTTGACTTCATTGGAAAGACTCCAACAGATTAATATTTATAATAGTTTGTATAAAAAGATTTTGAAATGTAAATGTAAAAAAAATTTTTTATGTTTATTGAAATTGTTCCTTAGCAACGTTTGTTTAGTAAAAAGACAATTTTCAATATCGAGATTATGTTTAAATGTGACCTTTTGCTGATTATATTAACTCTGAATTGATAATTTCGGCTAAATATTTTGAAGACAAATAGTGCATTAAAAATTTTGTTTCTGTGTTGTTGAATATTCGATTTGGTGGTTCAAGTGTGGTAATAAACATCCAATTCAATCTTCTACTAAACGATCTGATTTCTTCTCTGGAGAAGATCATCAATCCAGCATTTCAGTTAAGATGGAATATTTAGATTGAACATATTACATGGAAAATTAGCAAATATTATCAACAATATCGATATCAATTTGATCCAATTGTGGTATAAAGCCGGAGATTTCATTAGATTCTATAACAGTAATAAAATTTCCATCAATCGCCTGAAGGATCTAGATACGAAATCGCAAAATCTGAGTCGAATCTCGATGAAATTCGATGAACCAAACTACAGTGAATATTATAAAAATTAAAATAACAATTATTTAATTTATCATTTAATTCATATGAGAAAACTGGAATTAAATGAAACAATTAACAGATATACCAAATGTATTTTGAATTATTAAGAAATCTGGCAAATTACCAATTTAAACAAAAATAATTAAAGGACACTCTCCCTTGCCTTCAAGGCACAAACACAGACGCTGTTTGTGCACTGCAAGGTTCTACTTTTCTTTATTGCCTTCACCCATGCTCAAACGTAGTCCGCGAACTTTGCTGGTCGAACAACTGTTCGTTGCGGCCTCGCTTTAATCATCTCATCAGCCGGTAGCTGGTCGCTCTCGCAGTCGTCCCTCGGCTGTTCTTCTTCATTGTCTGAACTGTCACTGAGATAGCCCGTATTCGTCATTGAAGGAGCAATTTGCGGCTCTGAAAGTTTCTCCGTTTTCTCTGTCGTCCCGCCCTGGGGCACACGCCTGACGTGCGACACGTGGTATGGAATGCCGTTGATCTCTACTTGATTAGGTCGGCGAATCTCGCTCACTACTGCATGTCTCCACTGAGTCGTGCATGTCGCGTTCACCGGTTTCATAAACACTTCATCTCCTATTCGTATTCCTCCCGTTTCCACGATTTTGTCGTCATTTTGGGGCCGTACGGCAAAGTCAATCGGTAGCGGCAGTCGCCGCCGTTGTGCAAATACCGTAGATGTCGGTATCACGCCCGCCGAATTTGGAGTTGCATTGTACCACGCTACCATGTCGTGGATTGGATTCTTGCTCCGCGCCGCAATGCGCTTGATGCTCTGATGACAGCGTTCGACGATGCAATTTACACTGGGCCGATTTGCGCACCGAAACCGCGATTCGATTCCCATTTCTGACAGCAGTTTCTGAATTGCCGCTCTTCGATGTGTCTTGAAATTATTCAATAGAAGCTCTAGTGGTGGCCCAAACTCGTTGAACACGGCTCCTAACGCCGTACAAAGATCTCCGTCGCATTCTGATGCAATTTTTCTTCAAATCGCGAACTGCCCTGAGGTCTGGTAAAAAGATTTATGAAAACTTCATGAAAAATTCATGAAAAATTCATGAAAAAAAATTCAATGAGTTTTATGACATCAGTGTATTAAATTAACACGTGATAATGGCCAAAAAAATATATTTGCATAACTAAAAACTGAGTTACGTTTCCTGGAAATATTTGCTGAAGGTCAAGACAATTTGGTTCCTTCAAAAAGAAAGAGAAAAACCATCAACCAGATTGTATATCTTGATGATATGTTGTCTCCTTTGATTTTTAGGGATATCAGTGATGTAATTTTAGATTTTTTTATTTCGATTTCAAACTGTTTTATTTTAAAATGATTTTTTTGTCTGTAGTTTTTGTCAAATTTGTTCAACATTATTTTTAGTTTACAGTGAATATGTACTAAAAAGTGATGCTTAAAATTAAAAAAAATATTAATAAAATGTTTTGAATTTATTTAATGATTAAAAGTATTTTAGAAATTTTTGTAATATATAAATATTTTTGAAATACTTTTGATAATTAATTATTTATTTGGCCAGTGAATTAAATTCTAAATTTAAGGAAAATTAATTACAAGTATAAATGGTTTAATTTGAATTTTTTGTGTTTTGGAGTATTTTACATTCTTGGGTGCACTTTTTCAACGAATAAGGACGAGAATACTTTAAATCACTGGTGAGTGACCTCCGGTCTTTCATATCCGCTAATAAGACCCGATAATGTTTTCAAAAATGATGTAGATTAACTATTAATCAAACGTATATATTTTCGTAAAAATTGCAAAAATTAGATTTATTTATTAATAAAATTTCACCAAAAAACTGAATTCATCTTTATGAAAAAACTAATTTTAATTTTTGATTAATTTTAAGTTGATTTTTATTTTAATAAAAAGTAATATGGCCTGCTGCAACAAAAGGTTGTCCATCCCTGCTATATTGGTATATATAAACTTTGATCAATTTTATGTACAAATAACTGAAAAAAAATCGGAACGTGTTTTAATAGTAGGAAATCATAATCAATTGAAGGATTAGAAAGAAAGTAAAATCGAAGATAATAAATCAAAAAGAATCAGCCAGACAAAGTAAGAAGGATGTAATTAATAGCCTGACAAAGTAATCCGGGAGCGCGTAATTTAATTGCTGTTTATTGTGTTTTGAGAGTTGTTAGAATATGTTTGGTGGATGCGTTTTGTTTTTTACAATGTTTTTTGATATTTTTGATTTTTTGTTGCAGTTTCGTGTTGTAATACATTTAATGTCGAAGGAAATTAAAAATTTTTGAAATTAAAAATACAAAATAATTCAAATTAAACCATTTACACTTGTAATTAAGTTTCCTTAAATTTAGAATTTAATTCACTGGTTAAATAAATAATTAATTATCAAAAGTATTTCAAAAATATTTATATATTACAAGAATTTCTAAAATACTTTTAATCATTAAATAAATTTAAAACATTTTATTAATATTTTTTTAAATTTTAAGCATCATTTTTTAGTTTTAAATTTTGTTACCAAAATACAAAGTTTTAAAGAATATATAAAAAATAAGAAGTTTAAATATTACAAATACTAATTTGTTCTTTTAAAAATTTGTTTATAATGGTATCTTATACGTTTTGTTACCTCAAGAACGCAAACGCATTATTAATTAGAAATTTTAGGAATAAAATAAAATAATTTGAAAAGAATTATTCAATGGCTGTCAAATATAAATTAAAAGAGACAACTTGCTAAAAATAGCAGAATTGTATATTTATAGAAGTTTGTTTATGTGAATAGAATTGCAATTCTATAACTTTTACAATTCAATTTAACACAAATGAAAATCAATTTCACATTAATGAATATCAATTTCACGAAAATATAAATATGAAAACACAAATCAAAATAAATATCAAATATAAATATTTCATGAATAAATATTTCATATATATCAGAATATTAAAAAAGAATTTCTTGAATTTGATTTTTTTGCTCTTTTTATGCAGTTAATATTAAAAATATATATTTCTTTTAATATTTAATCAATTGTGATTAAACAAATATATATTTTTAATATTATCTGCATCAAAAGTGCAAAAAATCAAATTCAAGAAATTTTTTTATAATATTATGATATATTATAATTCATGAAATATTTACATGTGATATTTATTTTGATTTATGTTTTCATATTTATATTTTCGTGAAATTAATTTTCACTAATGTGAAATTGATTTTCATTAGTGTGAAATGGAATTGTAAAGGGTATAGTTAAAAATTGGGAAACGGAAATGTCACAGACTTATTGATCCATCCACATATAATGTAAAATTTTGATTAAAAATTATAAATAATTATTAATATATTTAAGTAACTACTTCAACATTATTTTTAATATAAATACAAAATAGTTTAGAAAATATACTTTTATTTAATCCATAACAAAGTTGTAGAAAAATTATCATTTTGTATTATAAATTAAAAAAATAATTTCTATTATTTAATATATTGCTTATTTTATTTTTTCGGTTTCCAATAATTTTGTGTGAATTTATTTGTAATATTTTTATTTATTAAAAGATTAGACATTTGGATAATTAAAATTTACAAATATTATTTTTTTAAAAAATGTTTTAATATTAAAGATAATATTAATTCTGAAAATGTTTAATTTATTTATTCTTATATTTTGTAATTATATTCTTAAATAAAGTGTAGGGCTGCGTCAATTTATATATTGAGTTTATCATGTCATTTTTAAAATAACTAATTAGTATTTGTATTATTTAAACTTCTTATTTTTTATATATTCTTTTAAACTTTGTATTTTGGCAAAAAAATTTAAAATTAAAAAATATAGTGTAAAAAGATTTCCAAGTTAGTAATAAATTAAAATTTATAAATTATTCTCTTTAAACGAAACCTGCAAAGTTTTTCTAAAAAATACACTTCTAACATTTAAAAAAAGCGTTTAAATGTTAGGAAATTTATGTTTTTATACTGAAATACGTTTTCATAAAGAAATTAAAAATTTAATTAAAACAGAATAAGAGTGTAGGATTATTTAGTATTTCATTTTATTCCTAAAATTCCTAATTAATAATAAATTATTTCATTTTATGCTCATTTATACTCTAAAATACTTTTTATCATTAAATAAATTCAAAAGATTTTATTAATATTTATTTAAATTATAAGCATCATTTTTTAGTTTTAAATTTTGTTGCCAAAATACAAAGTTTAAAAGAATATATAAAAAATAAGAAGTTTAAATAATTCAAATACTAATTTGTTCTTTTAAAAATTTGTTTATAATGGTATCTTATACGTTTTGTTACCGCAAGAACGCAAACGCATAAGGTACCATTAATATCAGATTTTTAAATAGAAGTAATTAATAATTTTACTTATAAAACTTATTAATTTTTAATGATTTTAGAAAATTTTGTATTTTTCAGATTTAATATATATATGTACTTCAAGTTACTTTTTTTTAAATAATTTTAGTAATAAGGAAATAAAAAATTATAAATAAAGATATCATTAAATAATTATAAATTATTTCTTATAATCCATTTTTATTTTAATAATAACAAAACTTTACAAATTTAGTTTAAATAATTTATTTTTATAATAATTTTTTATTTGATATGTCCTTCTCAGTAGTTGGATTTGATGTGGGTTCGCTAACCTCTTACGTTGCCGTAGCGCGTCAAGGCGGTATCGAAATCGTCGCAAATGAGTACACTGACAGAAATACACCGTAAGAAATATTTTGCATACAAATTTTAAATTATTTTGATTTTTTTTCTAGGAGCTTTGTATCATTTTCAAATAAAATTCGTTACATCGGTCATGACGCTCAACAACAACAAGTGACAAATAGCATGAACACGATTTATAATTTCAGTCATTTGATTGGGAAACTTTTCGAAGATTCAAAAGTTCAAGAGGAAATTAAAAGAGTACCATTTAAAGTATTGGAAACCGAAAATAATCGTGTCGGAATCGAAGTAGCATATCTTGGAGAAACTCAAACGTTTTCACCGGAACAGATCTACGCAATGCAACTTACGAAATTAAAAGAAGTCACTGAAATGAATCTATCCACACCGGTTCATGATGTAGTTCTAAGTGTTCCAACTTTTGCTACCGATAATGAAAGAAATGCAATTTTAGATGCTGCTCAAATCGCTAGGCTAAATTGCGTTAAAACTATAGATGACACAACCGCTGTGGCGCTGGCGTATGGATTTTATAATGCAGATTTACCGCAACCGGAAGAACCTTCGAAAAATGTTGTTTTCATTGATTTCGGTAATAGTAGTTTACAATCGAATGTTGTTGCATTTAACAAGGGTAAAATGAGAGTTATCGCAACATCTTGCTGCTTTGTCGGTGGTCGAGACTTGGACTTGATTATTTATAATAAATTGAAGTCAGATTTTTTAAAGCAATATAGATTAAATATAATTAACGGAACAAAACCGGCAATTCGTTTGCTGCAAGAATGTGAGAAGTTGAAGAAGTTAATGAGTTCAATCACGAATGAGATACCTTTAAGCATTGAGTCTTTCATGAATGATTTAGATGTTTCTTCAAAAATGAAACGATCTGAATTTGAGGAATTATCATTTGACATTTTTTCAAAAGTGAAATCGACTCTCACTAATTTATTATCTGAAGCAAATTTAACACAAAAGGACATAGAAAGTGTTGAATTAGTTGGTGGTAGCACCAGAATTCCTGCTTTTAAGGAAATTGTTCTCGAAGTCTTTCAAAAGCCGGGTCGAACTACTCTCAACGCTAATGAAGCTGTGGCCAAAGGATGCGCTATTCAATGTGCTTTGATGTCTCCTGTGTTTCGAGCGAAAAGGTTCGACATTGTTGACGTTTTTAAAGAAAGAGCACAGACAAAGAAACATATAAATGCGCTAAATAAAAATGTGAATAAACCAGACGAAATTCTCCAATATTTACCTCAAAAAATATTTGAATTTCAGGAAAACGAAATGAAAATGATTTCTCAAACAAATTTGCAAAGGAAAAAGGAATCGGCGAAAAATTCGCTTGAAGGATTTATTTACGAAATGAGAGAAAAACTGAAYGGAGATCTYGAACCATATATTAATGAGTGTRATCGTGATCAGTTCTCTTCTGAATTAACAAAGACAGAGAACTGGTTGTACGAGGAAGGAGAGGATGTCAATAAACAGACCTATGACAACATATTGAAGGATCTGCAGAAGGTCGGTGATACTATCGTTTTGAGCGCTCAGAGGAAATTTTCTCAAAATAAAACCGCTTGAAGACCATTTTCTAACTGCAGAGCAAAGTAATAATGGTCAGTATACCTGATTCCGCGTTGAGATGCTGGGATAGGGTCTCAATTATTCTGCTTTCAGTTTTTTTTTCTCTTTTTTATTGTTTTGTCGTTAAATAAATTCATTATAAAATGCAACATTTTTTTATTTATTATAACTTTCGTAATTCATTTACACATTATGCTATGTAGTTATTATTATTATGTACCCATTATTTTTGTATAAACATAATGTAATTGTTAATTTTAAACATTTTAACGACCACTTTCCGTAAATTAATGTTCACGGAATAAACGAACATATTAAGGAAATAAATATACAATTATAAAAACAATCATAAAATATAACTAATTGTGTCCAAGGAAAAGACATTTATTATATTCCTAGATCAGCTGAAGAAGTTTATGAATTGGCGTCGAAGTTTCTGTTTTAAGTTTAATTGTTTTGTGTATCCAACTATTGATCTTCCCTTCACTTATTATATCGATTTGTACAAGTCTGCTATCTTGATTTTAGTCAACTGGCATCTTCTATAAGTTTATTGTCGACTGATGGTCTAACCTCATCGACAGAATTGCTACATACATATTTAATTTTCCCCCTTCCAGATGCTTAATATTTTTTCTCACATTATAGATTTTTTGAAAGAATTTTGTAACTAGTATAAAAGAGTCTCATTACCCTTCACTTAGGCGTATTTCATAGTGATATACAACTGGCAACCTCCACAAACCTTGATACCGATCAGCTCTCTAAAATCATGTCAATGTCTCTTTGTCACACCCGATTTTTGGGATATCATTTGTTTTTTTTTACTTAACCACTCTGTTTCGTTTTGCATAAATACCGAGAACGAAGACTTGCCCTAAAAACTTTAATCTTAATTCAGTTTTATTTAGCTGAGACTTACTCTCTTCATTATTTACCACAGTCTTTCCATCAAAAATGTATTGAATGTACGAATCAAAAAATGGTTTTTTATTACCTTGACATAAGAGAACTTGTACAGGAGAAATAGTAACAATAATTGGAGTAATATTTTAACTGAAACCCATGTAAGTCATTGAATGACGAACTCTTTTATATATAACTGTTTAATAAGATCATAATTTTTCAAAAATTTAGATATGTTTCCATCCACACGTCCATCAGAACACTTCGGTCTTCATTTTTGAATTTTCTAACAATTATAAACAGTCAATTTTAAAAATTCAAAACATTTGCATATATTTAAAGAATGCATTATTTAGCTCTGAATTATATCAATCCTTCTCACATAGATGGAACAGTGTATAATAATATTGCATAGCCTCCTAAAGCTATATGACAGATACGTTTGACAATTGAAACCTTAGGGAGACAAGACGCAAATTTAATAACAAATAAAGACATTTTTTATTACGAGTATTTATAAATTTAAAAACTGGAATTAATTACCTGTTGTCTCGTGCTGTTAAAAATGTATTAAAGAAAGAAAATAAATTTGATGAGTAATCCTTCTGATTTATAAACAAAATCTAAAAACTGTTTTAACAGAAATATTTCTTTCCACTACCCTCAAAACATGATATTATTAGATTATCTGGAAGTTACTATCTAAATCAGTGATTATCAAGTGTTTTCCTATGTCGATGAAATTTCATAAAATTGCTCTTTTGAAAGACATAAAGTCCCGTTTTGCACGTCTTTGAAGACGATAAATCTTTTACAGTGGATCAATGATGGAACCGTTGCAATAACCGTGTCATTCGCTTAGTGGATACTGACATCAATGACGCATAAACAGTGAGCGGAAAAAAGCGTTCTGTCAGCATAATGCTACTAGTTGTGGAGACAGGGAATGGAAAGGTCAGGTCCCTAGTGTTCTTCTCTACTAATTGCTGAATGAATGCCACATGTTACCAACAAGCTCTGAGTCAAACTGTACTGTTGTGACTGAAGAAAGAGTTTCACCTGGGAAAATTTTGTTTTTATCAAGATGGTGCACTATGTCTTACAGATAAGGCCATCCAAAAGTTCTTGGAGGACAAAGTCATACTTTTGATAACCAAAGACAAGTGGCCACCATCTTAACCAGATGTGAGTCCTCTGGATTACTCCATATGGGTGAGCGTAGAGAGTTAAGCATGCTGTCTTCGTCACTCAAATTCCCAGGCCCTGGGGAAATCCATTGCGATGTTCTGGAAGAATTCGGCAGTGACATTTGTGGTGAAAGGCTGTGCGCATTCAAGAAACGTCTGAAAGTCGTCGTGCATGCGGGAGGTGATCATTTTGAATAAATATTTTTTAACCTTGAATTTACAACTCATTTAGGTATCTTTCATATTTTCTGGAATATAAATGTTTATCTGTTTGGAGTTCTTTTCTGATAATACTTTCACAATACTCGGTATAATTATAAAATTTTTATTAATAAAAAATATGTCTTTATAAAACGTTTATTTTATTCACAATTAATAAAAATTAATACAAGCATATTTTTTGTTTTTCGAAAAAATATACTTTTTCTTACAAATTATTTTCTCTCGGGGATTTAGGAAACTACTTTATACTTGACTATAAATAATTTCTATTGGGCTCAGATGATGTATTGATTCTAAGTAATGACAACGGATGATTGTCAGTTATTTTGTAACTCAAATTCGATTTATTTTACTGTAAAATTGAGAATGTTATTTCTTACTTCCAAATAACAAAATTTCTTTATACGAATTGTCAGGATAAATAATTATATGCTATTTATATTATTAAAAAACAAAAAAAAATTTCGTCAGAATTTATTTTTACTAATTTCGACGGATCGACCGTCATCATCAGACTGAATTAACAATGATATACTCGCGTTTATATATCAAAGCAATGTTTATGTAATCATTATGTCATTTAAATCATGAAAATACTTTCAATAAAGTTGAAGAGGATGGTGTTTGGACATTGATTTTAGGATCAAAGGATTTGATCAACAATGCTTCACCCATCACCCTCTCCCAGTAATTATCAAATTGTGAACACAAAATCTTAAAATTAATTGCATCAACTTTACTATTCAAACAGTTCTTCTTATGTTGAGCAATATTGCTATCACTTTCCCTGCGATTATGTTCCTGAATTCGTTTACAGATTTAGTTTACTATTTTTATTATATTTATTATACCAAATATGTTACAATAACGGATCCAGAATATTCAAATTAATCTCTTGACATTGTTTGAATAATAATAAACGCGTGTAGTTTTGATATTATAAAAAAAATTTGTGTAAAGTATTTTCTTTTCAATTTTTTTGGAATGTTTTAAGAACTCAGAATATTCGTCTACTATTAACAATCTCTAATAAAAATCAGTGAGGTTATAAACACGATAAAACTTCTGTATTTCATCTTTTTCTTGTAGATTAATCAACTTGAGTAGCAAATTTTACGGTACTGTTTCTAATTAAAAAAATAAATTACCAAACACAGACTGTTCTTTCTCATTACTTTTAAAATCTAGAAAAGCCCTTCTAATTCATCTAGTAATCTTTGGAATAAAATATTACCCTTTCTGAACTTAAAATATCTTTCACTTCGTTCATCTCATCTGAAAGGATCTTACATACTGAGAAAGAAAATAAATTGTCTTCTGCAAGTTGATTGTTTAAAATATAATTTTTTAGTCTCTTGATTTTACATGCTTATACTTTGAAGAAGCGAAGTTTCTCTTTCCTTGTTGTTTTAAATTTAATTCTTTGAGAAATTCAGTTGTGTCTACCAGAAAAACTGAGCATCATATGATTGTTTTGAATAAAAAATTCTAGAATTTCTTTAACTAAACAACAAGTTTTTTTAAGTTGAATGTGTACTGAACTGCCTAACGTATGTAAAATAAATTAAGTCAACGAATTCTATTTCTGATCCTTTAAAAAATATATGAAATTGCGATGATTTAACCTTTTCCACTTTAAGTGTTTTTTAACTCAAGAGAGCAGTACCTCAGTGATATTTTTGCGTTGGAACATCTGAAAAGGAACTTCTGTTTTACTAAAAAAAGATCCATTGCTATAAATTTGTGTCATTATAAATTTAATTATTGTAGTTTGTGATAAAAGAAAATGAAAGCACGGGCGCAATAGCGGCGCCTAAGGAGTACAAAAGCTTAATCCTCAACTTTGAACAAAATTTACAGTTTTTACAACCACGCCAATGATATGATAAATTTGTAAAAAAAATATCTTTTTGGTTTTTCATAATATGAATGAACTTATTTCGGGAACCAAAAATATTTTATTTCCTTTTAAAGACTTACAATTCCTGATTTAAAACCCACTATTCTTGGAGCTCCATCCATGGAAATTTCAGTCACTGAATATAAAATTATATTACTATTACAATCAAGTACACGATACTCTGCTTCAAATATGTCAAATCGTATTTTAATGTCTTTCAGACTTTTAAGACAAAAGCTCATCAAGTACATACAAATCTTGTGAAATGCTACGAATAAATATCAAACTTTGAGCAGCATCGTTATTATTGCGTACTTCCATCAAGTACTAATGAAGAAATCAAAGATGTTTCAGAATTGGTTCCATTGATCTTGAAATTTTCAATTTTAGAAGTTGATTTAACGACTTTTCTGTCGATCCATAACTACTTATTTTTTAACTTATTTATAAGTTACATATAATCAAACTTACTGAATTTATTAAAAAAAACGTATTTGAAACACTAATTTTATTTTGACAAAATAAATCTTTTATTAAAAAAATATTTATTGTAATTTTCTTTTGAAATACATAAAATATATCACAAAAAATGCTTCACAGTCGCAGGCCATGATTAATTGTTGTGAGGATTTTTAAGTCTCATTTCATTTTTTTTTAATTAAAGATGAAAAACATTTTAAATAAATATTTAATATTTAAGTAAAAAAATAGAAATTTATTATAAAATAAGTAAAGACGATAAAATGCGATATAAAGTTTAAATATTAATAATTTTTAAAAAATGTTTTTAGGTAAAATTTTAAATAATGAATGTGGTGATCGAGATTTTATACAGCCCAAATATCAAGATAAACATTAAAAAAAACCTCAAAAAAATAAAAATTTATTTAATCAAACTAAATGAATTAAGAATTACGAGAACAATTCACCTCTTTCTCGTGTTACTTGACCGAAGTATAGGCCGCCGCTCCCCCGAGTGACTCAGGCGGTGCCTCGCCGCTCTTCCACTTCCATGCCGCTGTCAATGAACGGCCATCGAATTCAGACGAAAAATCGGCATCGTCGATCCCTATGCGTGCCGGTCTATTTGCTCTAGCCACCGCCGCCTGGTACTCGATCCGCACTTCCACCGGGTACACACACGCCCCGAGTTGACTGATTACGTCCATACCAAGAAATACCCCAGTCCTCGACCCGACGACTTCCGGCATCATTATGACATAATATTCGAGCCGCTTGCCGCCACACTCAATCGGAAACGTCGCCCTGAACCGCACCCTGGCCGCCGAGCCATCCATCATTCGAAATGTTTCGTCCACTCGAACTAACTTTACCGGCGGCACTAATACCCTTGCGACGACTGATGTCGAACATCCCGTGTCAACCATCGCGCTCACGGTTCTCCCGCACACGTTCACCGGAACGAATGCAAGATGCGCGTCATTACAGCCGGAATCCCCACCCGCGCAATACTTAGGACCGGCTATCGGTTTCCCGCTGGATCAGTTTTGCGCTGCTGGCATTTACTTGCGAAGTGACCGCTCTGTCCGAAGTTAAAGCATCCGCTTATTTGCCGCAGCTCTCGGTTCTCGGTTCGATCATTTATTTTTTGAAAGCACCGCCTCCCGGTCGCGCATTCATGTGCAAAATGCCCGTTTCCGCTACAGCAGTAGCATGTCGGTCCTCCTGTATCCGATAATAAAGGCAGTTGAAACCGATTTATCGGCCGTGCGGCAGCCGCTGTCT
Organism: Girardia tigrina; assembly: GCA_001938485.1. NCBI lineage: Eukaryota > Metazoa > Platyhelminthes > Tricladida > Dugesiidae > Girardia > Girardia tigrina. Next base: position 15,481 of record MQRK01247509.1, read on the forward strand.
CTTTCAAGGGTTCACATGCCGCCTTAACGTGAACTCTAGCCAGCAGGACATGTGTTTCGAGGTCTGGTGCTTTCCCAAATGTTTCGGCCTCCACGTTCCTCATTGTAGTTTCGGGTAGCCCATTTACGAATGCTTGGGCTATGAAGGTCTTCCGGTCTTGCCCATTGCTGCAGATCACGGCCGCCGATCGCTTCAATTCAGCCATAAAAACGTCAACTCTTTCACTGGGAACCAACCATCGGGATGAAAACGTCGCCCATGACAGTCTCGAGCTCGGGGCAAAGGCTGCGCTTTTTTCGAAGTCCCTCCGCGTCTCCTCATTGAAACTTCGGAACACCATTGAGGCCTCGCCAGTCAGTACCAGCGGCAGCATCACTGACTTATTTTCGTTGAATTGCAGAATCGCTCGATCCAGATTGCGACGTCTTCACGCCCATCCTACACGGGAACGATCTTCAGGGTTTTAATCAAGGCCGCGATAGCTTGAGAAAACTGGAATTAAATAAAACAATTAACAGATAGACCAACCGTATTTTGAATTATTAACAAACCTGGCAAATACCAATTTAAACAAAAATAATTAAATCACAACATATTTCTTATTGTCTTCAACTAACGAAATCTTTAAATTTTATTTAACAATCTTGTTGGATAATTACTAGGAAGATACAGTGAAAGCCCCTTATAGTGACCACCGCTTAAGAGTGACCGCCTTTATGTACGCACTGCATTTGCAGCAACCTTTAATGCATGCTATGGTGCTGACTTTGACTAATAAACATGACTTCGGATAAATGGGCAGCCGGTTATAGTGGCCAAATCTGGCTGGACAAATGAGACCACTTTAAGTGACTTTAATTCTAATTAATCTAATTAATTACGATGCTTAAATTTATCAATATTTCAATTTTAGATATTAAGTATTTTTATTACATATAATAAATATATAACATTGAAATATAAGACATACTTCCCTTATTGTTTCAGTGTACAAACCAATTTATATTCGATATGCGCTTCAGTCAAAATAGTTCTTTTTAAATAGTTTTAAATAATAAGTAAACCATTCTACAATTCCTAACTGAGCCTCGGAAAAAACTGACGTCTCTTAACCTTTTCCAACAGGTTTGTAAATATTTATGCAAAACATGAATAAGATTGCAGTTGCTTCTTGTTCTACTCGGTGGATAATTCTATTTTCTTAATCTATTTTTTCTCATCTAAAATTCTGAACTCGATCTGTGAAATAAGGAGCATTTTCATGTAGGAAAGTTTGAGTGCAGATCATGTTGAATTAGCGCTTGGTAATCTAAATCCTTTGATGAGGTCTGGCAAAAAGATTCATGAAAACTCATCTGTGTGATTTTAATATTGATGGGATTTATAATTTGAAAATAATATAAGTAAATGACGTTTTATTTTTTAGATGAACAAAAAGTCTTTGGTACTCACATCATAAAAACTTCTGAAAATGATTGTTGTGATATGCTCCTATTAAAAGAAGCCCAGGAAAAAAACCAATGAGTTTTATGACACCAGTGTATTTAATTAACACGTGATAATGGCCAAAAAAATATATTTGCATAACTAAAAACTGAGTTTCATTTCCTGGAAATATTTGCTGGAGGTCAAGACAATGAGGTTCCTTCAAAAAGAAAGAAAAAAACCTTCAACCTGATTGTATATCTTGATGATATGTGTCCTTTGATTTTTATGGATATCAGTGATGTAATGGGCACTTGAGAAGGGATTTGGTTACAAGAAGGGCCTAACCTCATGCGGCTACGGTTTCAGTCCACTGATTAGAGAATAACATACATCAGTTCCTTAGGCTTTCTGAGTGGCCATCAAAAAGTACCGACCTAAATGGAATTCTTCTTCAACATCTGAAAGCAGTACACAGCGATATTACCACGGTCGATGAACTTGAAAGTACTTTACTATTCGCATTGCAGAGCATCGACATGGAAATAATTCTCAAGGCCTTATCTTCCTCGATTCTATGTCTTCAAAAGTGTCGCAACAATGACGGAGGGCATTTTTAAAATTTCTGAACAGCAAGCTTATTTATGTAAATATGATTGTTTGCCTTTATGATGTGTTGAAAATAAACACTTTGCTTTTAAAAAAACCTTTGGTTTTCTTCTGGGTACCCTGTTGTTTGTCGGAATATTTTTGTCCGAATTTTAGTTTGTTCGAACAAGTTTTGTAAGATTTTAAATTTGTCAAAATTATTTTTCATTAATATTTAAATTTTTTAAATATTTTGTCTCAAAATTTCCATTATATGTGTTTGTCGGAAGTATTTTTTTTCTGTGTATTTCATAAATAAAATTTAACATTAACAAAATAATTTGTAACTTATCAAAAGAGGTAGAGGGTTTCAATTTTACATTGAGTTTTTCATATTTTACATTGGGAATTTTTCATTTTTAATTGAGATTTTTTAATTATGAATTCAATTTTGTTGATTGTAAATTGAGATTTTTAATTTTAAAATGAGATTTTGACTTTCAATTTGACATTTTTAATTTAAATTTTAGATTTTTTTATTTTGATTTCAAACTGTTTTATTATAAAATGATTTATTTTGTCTGTAGTTTTTGTCAAATTTGTTGAACATTATTTTTAGTTTACAGTGAATATGTACTAAAAAATGATGCTTAAAATTTAAAAAAATATTAATAAAATGTTTTGAATTTATTTAATGATTAAAAGTATTTTAGAAATTTTTGTAATATATCAATATTTTTGAAATAATTTTGATATTTAATTATTTATTTTGCCAATGAATTAAATTCTAAATTTAAGGAAAATTAATTACAAGTATAAATGGTTTAATTTGAATTTTTTTGTTATTTGGAGTATTTTACATTCTTGGGTGCACTTTTTCAACGATTAAGGACGAGAATACCTTAAATCACTGGTGAGTGACCTCCGGTCTTTCATATCCGCTAATAAGACCCGATAATGTTTTCAAAAATGATGTAGATTAACTATTAATCAAACGTATATATTTTCGTAAAAATTGCAAAAATTAGATTTATTTATTAATAAAATTTCTCCAAAAAACTGAATTCATCTTTATGAAAAAACTAATTTTAATTTTTGATTAATTTTAAATTGATTTTTATTTTAATAAAAAGTAATATGGCCTGCTGCAACAAAAGGTTGTCCATCCCTGCTATATTGGTATATATAAATGTTATCGTTTTGTTATTTAATTCAGATATGAAGTAAATCAAACAATAAAATATCGGATATGAAGTAAATTAAACAACAAAACGTCTAAATATCTTTTTTATTGATTATATATAAATTGTGTACTGCATTACCGTTTTTTTATATATTTTAAACAGCATATATTTTTTTCCATATAAAAAAACAAATTTGTAAAAATTTACATGTTTTCTAAATAATAACATCATAAAAATATACAATTTTTATAATTAACAAATTCATTTAACATGCATAAAAATAAACATATTTGAATTTAAAAATACAAAATTATCTTTTGAACAACACAACAAAGCCCCCCGTTCGGAGATTTGATTATCGGTTTTTACTGAAAAACAAATTTATTCTTTTGTGTGTTCAAGTCTTATTATGTTATCTGTTGATTTATTTTGAGTATATATTGAAAAATGTACTCGTTTTAGTAATTTATTATTGTGTATATGTAGTGATTGTTGTGTTGTATCTGTTTTATTTTTTTGGTTATAGTGTGATGTGTTAAGAGTATTATGAAGATCAGATATTGGAGTATTTAGGAGTTCTGTTAAAATTTTTGTAGAGTCTTCTTTTGTGTTTTCAAGTGTTTTCGAATCAGTTTTTGTATCTTCGACTGTGAATGCTGGTTTGGTATTACTTATGTGTACTAGTGTTTTTATGCCGTCTTTTAAAATTTTTGCATTATGTGAAAATATTTCTATTATTTTGTAAGGTCCTGAATAGGTTGGATGTAAACCTTTAACTGTTTGATTTTTTAACCATAAGAATTTTGCAGAGTATAAGGATTTCGGAAGAAATTCTTTGAAATTGTGTAGTGCTTTGCAATGAGTATCCTTGTCTAAAAGTTCGAATTGATTCCTGGCTATTTGTATATCTTCATTTGTTGGTGTTTCATTGGAGTTGGTTAGTTCTGCTAAAATGCGAATTAAGGAACCAAAAAGAGCTTAAGCTGGAGCTATATTGGTAGAAGTACTAGGTGTATTCCTCCAACCCAATAGAACATACGGTATTACATCTAACCATCGCGTGTTGTTATCAGCTAATATTTTCAATGATATTTTGAACATTTTATTGAAACGTTCTAATACACCGTTGGATTGAGGATGGTATGCAGATGTGTGGACATGTGTTGTTCCTAATTTTTCTACGAGAAATAATCTGATATAAGATGTTTTGGTGTTCCAAAGCGGTAAACCCATATAGCCATAAATGTCAGACATATTGTATCTGCATCAATTGTTTCTAAAGGTACTGCTTCGGGCCAACGAGTTGTTCGATCTAGCATTGTTAGAATGTATTGGAAGCCTCTATCTAATGGCAAAGGATCAACAAGATCTATGTGAACAGTTTCAAAACGGCTTGTTGTTGGAAAATGGTATAAAGGCGGTGAGAGTTTTCTTGTTACTTTATATTTTTGCAAAAGAATACATTGTTCAGTCCAAATTTTAATATCACATCTCATTGATGGCCATATGACTCTAGTATGAAGTAGTTTATAGGTATTGGAACTTCCTGGATGGTGTAAGCGATGAATATAATTAAAAGCTTCTTTGCGTAATTCCTTCGAGAGTATAGGACGTAAAGTTCCAGATAAACTTGTGTCATATGCTATTCCGTCTTTGAATATAAAATTCTTGAAATATGATAAATCTTCATTAGATGGTTTACTAGAAATGAGTCGATCTGTAGTAAACATAGGACTAAAAGAAATGCTAGAAACTGATCGAGAAAGAAAAACTGCGACTGTATTTTGTTCTCCTGATAGATATGTTATACTAAAACTGAATTCTGAAAGAAAAGAAATCTGTCGTTGTTGGCGAGAAGAAGGATTTTTCATGTTGATAAGATGTATTAAAGGTTTGTGGTCAGTACGAATTACAAATGTTTAAAATGTTTGACAGATAAAACTATTGTTAGAAGTTCTCTGTCAAAGGTAGAATATTTTTGTTCTGTGGATGAAAATTTCACAGAAAAAATTCTATTGGTTGATGTTTTACGTTACTTAATTGGTGAAGTACAGTACCAGCGGCCAAAGTTGAAGCATCCGTTGTCAAAAATAAAGGAGAATCTTTTTTTGGATATGCTAAAAAATTTAAATTCTGTAGTTTCTCTTTCAAAATTTCGAATTCTGCCTTAAATTCTTCAGTCAATTGTATTTTTGACTTTTTAGGACCATTACTAAGTGATGAGAGTTTAGCAGTTAATTCTGAACAATTTGGGATATATCTATGACAAAAGTTTACTGTTCCCAAAAAAACTTCTTAATTCTGTGAGGGTAGTAGGTGTTTTAATATTTTTTATTGTTTTAAGACGTTCTGGTAAAGGTGCATGTCCTTTGTCAGAAATTATATGTTCTAAAAATTTTACAGATGGTGACATAAAGGTACATTTCTCAACATTAATTTGTAAATTGTATTCGTGCAATCTGGAAAAAAATATTTTAAGATGTTGAATGTGTTTTTCTTTATTTTCTGATGCTACAAGTATATCATTTATGTATACGAATGCAAAAGGTAATTCTGAAAATACTGTATCTATATGACGTTGAAAAGTTTGTGCAGCGTTACGTAAACCGAATGGCATGTATATATATTCAAAAAGACCAAACGGTGTTGTTACACCAGTTTTTAGAATATCTTGGGTGCAACTGGAATCTGGTGATATGCTTTATGTAAGCCTATTGTAGAAAATATGTTTGTATTATCTAAACGGTGTAAAATATCAGTTACAAGTGGTAAAGGATAACTATCATGTTGTATGATATTATTTAATAATCTATAATCTCCACAAGGTCGAATAGATCCATCTTTTTTAGGGACAATGTGGAGTAGTGATGTCCAAGAAGAAGTTGAATGTCTTATTATTCCCGATTTTTCTAGTTGTAAAAATTCTTTCTCTGCTGCAATACGACGATCCAGAGCTAACTCTCTATGTCTTTGTCTTATTGGAGAAGTATCTTGTGTAACGATAGGATGTTCAGTAGTGGGCTTTTGTTGTAAAAAAGAGTTTTTATTAATTGTATTCTGACATTGCTTTCAGATAAAATTTTCTAATTCTCTTGGTCAAGATGAAAGCTTTTCTGAAAGAAATGTTTCCTGTGGAATGTTTTTATCAATGACGTTTATTATTTTCTTTTTAAGGCAAGGTTTAATGTAATTTATTGAATTGTTTTCAGAACTATGTTCCGGGTTTTTAATAATTGTTTTGTTAAAATAGTCTACAAGAAATTTGTAATGAGATAAAAAAATCTGCTCCAAGAATAGGTTGACAGACGTCAGCAATAATGAACTTCCAAGTAAAATTCTCTTGAAAATTAGAAATATAAAAATTAACGAATTTGTGTCCTGTGGACTTAATTATTGAACCGTTGGCTGCTTGTAGTAACATCAAATTGTATGTAGTTTGTTTCGAATTATAAGATAATGGTAGAACAGAAACTGCGGAACCACTGTCAATTAAGAAATTAATAATGTTTGAAGGTTTATTGCAAAAAGTTCCTGGAATAGTGAAAATATTAGATATGGTAATATGTGAAACTATAGGTATAATATTCGGCGATTTAGTAAAAAATCTGCCTCTCCCAATGGTCGCCGTAACCAATGATGGGCTGGTTAGTTTAAAGATTTATTAGAATTGGTGTTTTTCGGTTTCTGAATTTTCTGACTTGAATTCCAAGTACAACCTTGTGAACATTGTCTTGCATCATCTCCGAATCTAGCATGGTAAACACATGTTTTAGGATTGAAAAGATTTTTGTCAAAATATCGACAACCAAAGTTGCATGATCTTGCATTAGTTTTGAATTTGTAGTGGTAATAGCAAGTTATTGGCTTTCTTGATGAGGATCTGGTTCTGTAATTTGATCTACTTGGACTTCTAGATTGTCTTATCGTCAATTGATTGATGCTATTTGTAAGATTCGCTACGTTGTAAGATTCTCGTAATAGTTTTGTTGTTTGTTTTAAAAGATCTATTTCTGATTGAGATGTATTTATATTTGCAGTAATTGCTGGTGTTGTTTGATTTTGTTTGATGATTTCAAAAGATTGGTCATCAATCGCAGCAAGATCATCTAATCGAACTGTAGTAGGCACGACTACTAAAAGAACTTGTAATTGAGATGACAGACTTTGTATAAATAATTGTCTCAAAAGATCATTGTTTTGTGTTAAAGCTGGGTTTAGTGAGTACAAGTCTGTCCTAGCTTTGTTTAAATGTTCCGTTAGAGTATGGTTTTCTAACATATTTGCCTTAAAATATTTTGATATTAAGTCATATTGTGATGGATCAGTCATGGTTAGTACGGCCTTAGTTAACTCGTCATAAGCATTTTCCTGTGTTAAGATATGTGGAATATTCGTTATTTTTGTGCAATATTCTGATAGTAGTAACGATAGTTAACTATAAGCTTGTTGTAATTATGATGTGTGGCCTGTAGCATTTGACCAATTTTTATGTATTACAAGCCAAGTTGTGATTGAGCCATTTGTGTCAAGGAAACATTTAACACAAGGAGCATGTGTATTTGTTTGTATGTTACCTGGTTGTCCAGGTTTAGTTGGTGCGCCTCCGCGAAATTTAATCGAGACTTGTATAGTAATTTGATAGAAGAGCATTAGATTTAATTATGATTTTATGACCCATTGTGATTAAAAGATCTACTGAGTGAGAAAAGTTTAGTTTTTCTGACTGCTTTGTATAAAGTTTTAGTTGTATTTTTTAAAGGTAATGTCAGTGCATATGTCTTTAAATTAAAATTAAATAGAAAAGATACAAGTGAAGATTTACCGATAATCGAATCTTCGCACGGTGAGTCTGTTTTTGATTTTGATATTATACATAATAAGTTTTTAAAAATTACAAGTATCTGTATTGGGTACAGTGATTTCATAAAAGAAATGTTATAAGGTGAAAAATAAATAGTATTGTTTGTATACTTATTTGTGAAATAACATATTTTTATAATTAAGTCTAATATTTATTATAAAATCTGGGATAACGTACTTTGTATCATCGGATTCTGTTTCTTCAAATCTTTCCTCGAGAACCAGTCCACTCCATGCTTTTTGGATTGTTTTCGTTTTATCGTAAGTAACCTACGGATTGTTTGAATTAAATGGATCGGAAGACGAAGAAACAATGGTGAGTTCTAAAGCCAGATTGTTCTGCTGGTGATTTTCGTAAAGATTGTCGCCTGATGATTATTATTGTTATTGTGATGATATTGATGATTGGTGAAGTGTTGAATGTCGATAGATTTGAGAAAATTACTACAAACGTATTCGTCTAGACATTCTCCAGTCATCGAATATAGTTTATCGAGTTGTACACTGGTCGATGAAAGATTGTCAAAAAAAGTTGCGAAATAAGTAAGTTAGAGTCGTCAAATGGATTTTTGATGACGTGTTTTTGCTATCGGCACCATTTTTCAAATCTTCTTCGAATAGAAAAGCGTCTGCGTTTATAAACTTTAGATTTTCAATAATAATCATCGATTGCATAACGGAAAACTTTTCCTTATTTATCGTTCCAGGTGAAATCATTTGATGTTTTTGGTTGGCTGGCGAGATTCTGTTCGCCAAGTAAACAATACAATCTTTAAAATCATCATAGAATTCTTTCACAGCGTGTCGAAGAAAGCTTTTGCCAAATATAAATTATCGTATCGAATAATGATTTCCGTCGGAGACAGTTCTTTGATTTCGTCAATTGATTCACCAGATTCTTTAAACTCGGCAATTTCCGAATGAAAGTCTTTGTTGATATCTTGAATAAAAACGATTTTTATTATTTGCCAAACGAACTCTAAAATTTCCGTTTTGTTGCAGTTATACACTTCGTTCAGGTTGATCACTCCGAGATTTGAGCCGTGACATCGTGCGCCGTTTATATCCAACGATAGATTCTCTATTCTCTGAGTATAATTCAGTATTTTCTTAGCTCGATTTTTCGCTCTTTCGTCGATGATTCGGAGCAGACTCAAATTGATGAGTTTAGAGAAAATTAGTCCGTCTTGTAATTTATAATATGTCGTTGAATTCTGACACCATTTTGTTATCGTTTTGTTATTTAATTCAGATATGAAGTAAATCAAACAATAACATATCGGATATGAAGTAAATTAAACAACAAAACGTCTAAATATATTTTTTATTGATTATTTATAAATTGTGTTCTGCATTACCGTTTTTTTATATATTTTAAACAACATATATTTTTTTCCATATATAAAAAAACAAATGTGTAAAAATTTACATGTTTTCTAAATAATAACATCATAAATAATATTATTAATAAAAAATTTTTTTATAAAAACAACCACGTTTTTCAAGCATTACCAATGCACTAAAAAGAGGAAAATATTTTTTTCTAGACATGTGCGAAATTGTATACCTAACCCAAAAACGTGGGGCGGATTTCTGAATTACTGCTATTAGTAACTGCTATTTCCTCTTTACTGCGTTTTAGTAACAATCGATCATTTCTATGCCCCACGTTTTTGGTTAGGTATAAAATT